>PJRA01000313.1:198987-211772 GCA_016987375.1 Brachionus koreanus | reverse complement strand
GTTACAAAAGGGGTTCAAAAGACCCCTCCGGTTTTTGAGTGTTAAATTATTTCCAAGATTTTCTGGTTTGACCTAGTCATCTTTCTTTAAAAAAATAAATAAAAAAGTATAAGTAAAGTCATGAGTAATTTTTCTACATTTTCTATAAAAAAGAATACTAATGCTTTTGAACTAGTGGAACTAGCACTAAATCACCATTTGAACATCCAACTAGATCCAATAAGAACAATGTTCGTTATTTAGAACATATGACTTGAGTTTGAGTCTTGAGTCACAAAATTTTTGTCAATACCTGCTTCAATTAGTTGAAAGGCTTTTTTCTAAATATGTTTACGTTAACAGACCACAAAGGTCAAGATAAGCATTAAAAAAATTAGAACCAACTACTTTATTGGTATGAAATATGGATTTATTAAATGAATAGAGAATAATATAAATATACTGGAGTAATACAATGTGAATTTTTCTCTTGGTCGAGTGGCGTTATATATGTTACAATATACCTTGACCTCAAAGCTTAGGCTATCTAAGCAGTTGTGTATTCACTTACTGAGACATATCGGGATTTTCTACTTGTTTAATTTATAATTATTTTCAAAAATGAATTTCTGTTAAAAGATAATCAATTGAACAAGAAGTTGATATATTCTATGCAGTATTTCAGACAATTTAAATTTTGCACTTAGATAATTAAATAATTTGAGAAAATTTTTTTTATAAATAATTTTCTAAAAAATTGAACAAAATTAAAAAAAAAATTTTTTGTTTGATTAAATATTATTTATTTATATCTAAACCTAAAAAAAATAAAATAAAATTTAAATTATAAAAATGTTGATTGATGAACGCAAAGCCGAATGAATTGCACTCACTGCGTGCCTTAGTGTTTAGTCTTAGCTAAGACTGGTTCAAGCATTGCTAACCAAAGCCATCAGTGAATGCGTTTCATTAGCTTTTTTTATTTTTATTTTTTCATTTTTCTTCGAAAATAAATCTAAAACTAAGAAACTTGTTGAGCAAAACAAAAAGAATTTATACGACAAACTTTTATATGAGATTTAAATTACAATTATTGTTATCTTTATCTCATTTGCATTTTCTTGTTCGATTTTTTGTTTTGGTTGCAGATGAAATAGACGAATTTGATAATCAAACAATGATTCTCAAATCATAATTTAACTTTGTCTATTTATGTGTAAAGCCGGAATAATAAATCAATAAAGTTATGACAATTATGCTAACTGAGCTCATCTAAATTGGTTTCTCGTATCCATCCATCCTTGTACTTATATACAGTCCCAAGCTTTATGCAATAATTGTCTTGCTCTTTAGGCTAGACCGGCTCTAATCCATCCATAATCCCAATTACTTTCGATGTGATTTTTGCGATGTATTTAAACACAAACTCGATTGTTTAAATAGTCGAAAATTCACAATTTTGTTATCGATTTTTGTGTTGCTCTTTAGTCGCTCTAGTTAAAACACGAAATAAGAAATAGTTTAAAATCCCGTTTGATTAAAGCAAAATCGAAACTTTGAAATATTAATTTAGGGATTTGTGATACGAACAATTCAACTAATATTAATTACTCAAAATGATAGATAATTAAAAAACATAGAAAATCCAAGCTCATTTGAGATAGGCATGAGCTTGTTACTTACCAACACACGATTGAGTTTCTTAAAGAAATTAATTAATTAGGGACTTGGTTATTAGATTTCTAATCTATTGATTTGTTTGCATGACGATTGGCCTTTGATTGCTTCACAACTTTATTTTCTACAAAGCTCATCTTATCTCTAGGGCAAATTCAATTCCCGCTTCCAAAAGGTCAAACATGCTCGTCTTTTTCCTCGTATATTTGATGATTGGTGTTCATCTAAGTCATTTTTTTCTCTTTATCCAAATTGTCTTACTTAACTTGATATTTCACTTTGCATAAATAAAGATCGTATTATTCCTAGAAATATTTCTATCATTTCTAATCAGCAAGAAAAGAAAAATCGATTTTTGAATTAAAACAAGTTTTTTTTTTCTGTACATAAAACGACAACTATTCATTATAGAGCTCACATTCTACAAGTGCATCAAGCGAGCTTATTGGATAACTGTTTAGAACACTTGATTTAGTAAATTATCGGATATTTGTTTAGAATGTAATTTAGAATTTAATTTTTCATCAGAATTTTCTTTTTTTCGACGCATTTTTATCTTGTTTATTCATTTAGATAATTTCCTGCTTATTGTTGGTTATTGATTTTAAAAACACACATGCACGCGATCAAATACTCATTTTAAATAATTTAAAATAAAGTTAGATTCTAAGTGATTGTATGCTTACTGAATGATTGTGATTATTTATCAAACAAACTCTCATTTTCATTGTTAATACAATCAATACTCTGTCAAGAGCAAAATAAACAAATTAAAGGGTAAAATGCGTTTTTTTTACCAATTAAAATGATAATTTTCATAGCATAAAATGTCTAATCCTAAAGAAATTTTCAGTTTTGGAATCTCCTAAATTAAAATCAAATTTTGGTTTTATTTTTTCCATAAAACAAAAAATCTAATAATAAACGACAAGTTGAAATTGGTGATAAATTAAAGCACGGTACTGTGAAATTCAAATAAAAATAAAAAAAATCTTTCCTTTTTTGATAAATTAAAATTTGCTAAAATAAAATATTTTAAAATAAACTGGAAAAAAGCACAACATACCTTGTATTTTACTAAAAAAATTTTACTTATGCAAAAAAACAGACAAAAAATAAAACATCATTACGATCTTAATTGATTATTGATTTGATTTCTTAAAAAAAAGGAAGTAAAATTTTTATTTTATTTTTACATTTTTTTTTAAAATATTTTACGATAGGAAGAATTTTTGTTTTGTTTCTATTTAGAATTTCGCAATACTTTAAAGCATCTTCTTTTTATCATTAGAAGCAATAACTATCTATATGTGAGTCTCCTTCTTTTTTGAATAGAACTAAAATCTTGCAGATTTTATACAGGTCCTAGCAGCTTCGCCCTTAGTTACCATATTTTTTCAAAATTTGTGTGTTTGATAATTAGATATCTAGATATCTCACCAATTTGGTTTGGTGTTTATGTCCTACATGAATTATTTTGATTAATATAAACATGAATTTTTATTCAAGCATAAAAAACAAGTAATTTTTACAAAATCTACTAAATCTCATATTAGTCATAAAAGTAATGAAGAGTTTGCAGATCTATAGACAACTGACTCAGATCCTACAAAAAATTACGACGAGTAAAAAATTTCTAAGTATTTCTAATAGTGATTGTTGGTAAATTCTATATTAAAGAGGTAGAATGGCTTCTGTAAGAAATGGATTCGATCATAAGTGCCAAAAAAATAGAAAATTCTGAAAAAAATTTTGATACTTTTGGAGTTAACGAAATTAAATTAATATTTTTGTTCAAAATTTACTTTTAAATTCATATAATGTAGAAAAAAAAAAGATAAATCTTAGTTTTTAGGATTAAATTTATTTAAAATCATATTTTGAATCGATCAAAAAATTCAATTAGCCTTTTTATCTTTGATATTTTTCACATTTTTTTAACTTTTTCATAAGAGGCAAATATTAGTTTTGTGAAATTTAGTACAACAGAACAGAACAAAATGTTAAAAATTCTTGCAACTTTTCTTTAAAAAGTAAAAAGCAATTTCTGTAAATGAAACATTGTGCAACATTAAAAGTTGCACTATTATGAAAAATCTGTAAAAACTCTGCAGACTTGGCATAATTAAAATTTTGACAAATTTGTCTATCGTGCATTTTGCAGAGACTTTGCACATCATTAGCGGACTTTGACTAGTGGTGCAACTAAGTATGATGCAGTTTGTTGCGCTTACAGAACTAATTAAAAGCATTCAGGCTAAAAAGTTATAAGCTTTTTAAGCGTATATTTTTGTTCTATATTTTTATTTTGTACCAAATTTCACACAACCCAAATATTTTATTTAATAAATAAAACTAAAATTGAATAACACTAAAATATTATTTGAAGAATTCAAGTACATAAAAATTGGTGATTTTTTTATTTAAATTTCTTCGAGATTTTTGAAAATGCCAAAAAACTTAGAAATAGTGTTGACCGTACGTTCAAATTAGACAAGTTCTAATTAGATGAGCTATTCAAAAACCTATTAAAAATTAAATATATTAATCTGTTCTAAAATTAAGTTTTTATTTTTTCTTTTTAAATTTTAATTTTTTAATTAAAAGGCTTTACAATTAAAAAAAATCAAAAAAAAATTTATGTTAATAATAAAATATTATTAATTGATGATAGTAATTCTAAAAAAAGTAAATAAGAACTTTTTTTTTAGACATAAAAATCACTAGATATTAGTCATTTCATTTCATTTTCTGATTTTACTAAAAAATTTATTTCATTTAATTGAGATAAAAAAAAGAAAAGTTTTTGAATTTAATAAAATTAAAATTGAAATATAAATCGATCATATTTTATAATTAACAATATTTTAGCTTTAATTTTCAAATAAAAAAAATCTCATTATTTTATTTTGGAATAATTCATGATAGATAATTTAAAAAAAATCAATCATTGCCAAAATTGACGTATATTAAAAAAATAAATTAAATAGATATTCTTGAAAGTTTCAATAATAGTCATCCTTTTTAATTTAGTCATAAAATCGTTAAACAGTCAAAATTTATTTAAGCTAAATTACCGTATTCCTTTGTTCGATATTGTAGCATCACAAATCGATACACAGCTCATGTGTACCCCCACTTTCTAAAGAAATGTGTTAAAATCTTAGATGCATCCATCAAAGATGTGTTTCGGCTTATGATGCTGCAATATTGAACAAGAGGATACCGTAATTTAGCTTAAATTTTCTTCACTACTTGCGTTCACAAAAATTAAAAAAAATCAACTTATTAATTTAATTTATCAATTTATTTTTTTCAAAACTACAATAAAGTGACTGAAAAAAAGTTCTAATTTTCCAATTCCCACCAACCAATATTTTGCCTAAACTATTTTCAAATAAATTATTTAGAATGACGCAATTTGAGTTGAAAATTAATTTTAATCTAGTCATATTTTATAATAATATCTAAAAATTGATAATTAAAAAAATCGATTTGAAACAATATTTAGATTAATAAATAATTTGAAGAAATCAATCAAACAATTTTATGAATTTTCAATACAAAAATAAAACAATCTGTGATATAAAGTTAAATTTGATAGAAATCAATAATTTTTCTCGAGCAAGAAATAACGATCAAAGGATATCCTTTGAAATTGATTTTTGATGATGCTTTTCGAGCTTTGTTGCATCATAACGGCTTTAATCACAAATTTTGAGTTTAATTGAAAAAAAAACTTGTATAAATAGGACTAACCCTTCATTAAATCATTGTGTACAATCATGATGTTAAATAAAATTGATAATTCTTAAATTTAATGAGAAAAAAATTTATTAAAAAGAGAATACTTTTGGCAAAATGAAAATAATTTTACATATTTACATTTTTATATTTTTAAATTTTTTGTGCGGAAATTTAAGAAATTTTTTTATTTTTTTTGTTTATCAAATAATTTGAGAGAGTTATTTTAATTTTCTGAAAAACTGCACAAAAAATCTAAAAGTATGAAAATTTAAAAATGTAAAATTATTTTCGCTGTGCCATACTTTTAGCAGTTGATCAATGAAAAAATGCTTTTGTACATTTTAAATCTTAGAGTATTTTTATTAATTTAATAGAATAAATTTAAATCTATAGAAAAAAAAAATCTTAATAATAATAAATTAAGAAATTTTATTTTTGAATTATAGAAAATTCTCAGATGATTTAATGAAATTCTTAAACTATTTACAGATAAAGAAACTTTTTAATGCATACGAAAATGATGGAAGACAACTAAAAAACTTGAAGATAAACTCATATTTTATCACTTAAGTTTAAAATTACATAATTTTTTTATCTACTTTTATTTAAAATTGAAAACGCTATTAACTCATTCAGAAATAAAAAATGTCAAGTGATTTGTCCAAAGACAGACTTAGAATTAAAGTGTATGGCTACGAAATATGCGACCAAATTAGAGATAAATACACTGTTTGTTTTTAATTCAACTATATTTCACATGAACAATTTTAAACTTTAAAATTTAAAAGATATTCAAAATTTTGGTCAAATTTGATCAATCCGAATGGATAGTTGAAAGACGCTACAATGAATTTGATAGACTTAACTCAGAAATAAAAAAAGCAAGTCCGGATTTTAAACTTAATTTTCCTGGTAAAAAACTCTTTGGTGACAATTTTGACACGCATTTCATAGAAAAAAGAATGCTCAAACTTGATCTATTCCTCAAAAATGTTCTCAATTATCCTTCTATACTCAAAATGTAATCTAATTAAGAATGTTAACATTAATTTTTTCTCTAATTCAAACTGATACAATCTAAATTAAGGAAATGCTTGAATGAATTTTTAGAAATTCGAAACTTGAATATCAAAAAGACTGAACTAAATAGCGTAGAAGATGATTTTGAGTTGCTTGGTGGAACAAATAATCCGGCAGCTAGACCTTCTGATTTTGATTTTTTGAAAGTAATAGGCCGCGGAAGTTTCGGCAAAGTCTACATGGCTAATCACAAGCATGAGAATAGATTATATGCGATTAAAGTATTGAACAAGGAGGCCATACTTAAACGCAATGAGGTCAAGCACATTATGGCAGAACGCAATGTTCTAATCACCAATTTAAACCATCCATTTCTCATAGGCTTGCATTATTCATTTCAATCAGCTGATAAATTGTATTTTGTTTTGGATTATGTGAATGGCGGTGAACTTTTTTACCACTTGTCAAACAAGCGAGTTTTCAAAGAACCTAGAGTTAAATTTTATTCAGCTGAGATTGCACATGCTATTGGTTACATGCATTCCAAAAATATTATCTACAGAGACCTCAAGCCTGAAAACATTCTCATAGATTCAGATGTAAGACAAATTTGTAGAAATTTAATGAATTTTTTTTAATTCTAATTAAAATTATAGGGTCACATTAAATTGACTGATTTTGGTTTGTGTAAAGAAGGCATCAAAGCTAATACCACTACGTCAACCTTTTGTGGAACGCCAGAAGTAGGTTTGTGCAACAAAGACAATAAATACTAATCTTGTTTTTAAAAAGTATCTGGCTCCAGAGATATTGAAAAAAAAGCCTTATACCAGAGCTGTAGATTGGTGGTGTTTGGGATGTGTAATATATGAAATGTTTTGCGGATTAGTAATTAAATAATTAGAAATTTAGACTAAAAAAAAATTGTTTTTTTCAGCCTCCATTTTATAGCAGAGACACTAGTGAAATGTATGAAAAAATTCTACATGATCAACTTAAATTAAATCCAAACGTGTGTATATCAGAAGGAGGGAAAGAAATAATGAGACAGCTGTTGCGCAAAGATGTCCTTAGCCGGCTAGGCTCAAGCGAAGCAGACTTTGCCGAGATAAAAACTCATCCATTTTTTGATAATATTAATTGGCAAAATTTGATTGAAAAAAAAATACCGCCACCATGGATCCCAAAATTAGATTCACTGACTGACCTTAGACACATTGATCCTGAATTTACCAAGGAAAAAATTTCCGAATCTGTTGGAAGATCGATGATGGACAGCTATTTAACCAACAATGCTGCTTCAGCTTTTAATGGTTTCACTTATATTGGCGATTCAAAACTTGATCAAAACTAAAAATAATAAAAATTGAAATTTAATTTTTGTGGAATACAGCTAAAAAAAGTGATTGAAACAAAATTTAAAAAATCAATTAATTTGAAACAAAAATTTAATTTTTTTAATTCTAAATTTATTTCACATTGTAAAAATAAAATTTAGAAAAATTTCAGAAAAAATTTTTTTGTCTTTCTAAGTCAAGTTACACGAAGATTTCAAGAATTTGAAATAAAATTAAATCATTTCGTATTTTGAGTTTTTTTGTGGACATGTTTAAAAATTTCTTTGATTAAAATAAACAAATTAAATACGAATAATTTTTTTATTTTTGAATCTATTTTAAAATTAGAGTTGTTTTAACATATTTTAAAAACTATTCCATAGCAGCTTCTTCACTTAAACGCTTACGTTCATCGCGTTTCAACAAGCGTCTCTCGCGCTCAAATTCTTTCATTCGTAAAATAGTACTTAAAATAATAAAAAATTGAAA
Organism: Brachionus koreanus; assembly: GCA_016987375.1. Lineage (NCBI taxonomy): Eukaryota > Metazoa > Rotifera > Eurotatoria > Ploima > Brachionidae > Brachionus > Brachionus koreanus. The sequence continues at coordinate 203,523 of PJRA01000313.1, read as the reverse complement.
AAATTTAAAAACTATGAATAAATTTGATACTCTTCATTTTGACAGTGATCCCAATCATGTTTGTAGTGCTCACATTTAGACAAAAATGGATAATTTAATTTACGGCAACGTTGTAACTCTATCAAATGGTCAGCACAGTAATCGCGTCTATTTGGTGGAATTTTAGCCCAGTAGAGATCTTCTTCAGAAGCTTTGCGTTCTATAATTAATTATTTTGTATTATTAATCAAAAATTAGTTAAAATCTGATTAAAATACGTCTTTCTTGACGTCCTGATTCGAATCCTTCTAAAGAGTCGTGTTTTGGTTTATCGAGAACACTTGGGACCACATTTGGATTCGACCACGACTCGGTAAATGTCGATATATACTGTGAAGTACCAGTACCCATTCTAAATCAAAACTGTTTTCAAATTAAATGTTAATATTTGAATATAAAACAAATTATAAATAAAAGCTTGCTTTATTCTAGTGAAAAATTAAAAATTCGATTGAGTCTAGTTGCATTATTAATTTAATTTTTGAACAGAAATTTATTATTTTTAAATTTTTGAATAAAATTTTTTTAAATCAAATTTGAGCTTCGATGGTGTAGTGGTTATCACATCTGCTTTACACGCAGAAGGTCGCGAGTTCGATCCTCGCTCGAAGTATTTATTTTTTCAAAAATTTTTATAAACTTTTTTCAATACAATTAATATCTTTTTTTAATGCTTTTGGCATTATTCCATGTTTTATTATTGCCGAGGCCAATTTGATTTCGCCTTTTGAATGCACGGGCCAACTAAATGCGAGACCGTAAGGTCGAGCATCGTTTAGAGTCAGCGTGCTGGCCGGTCAAAAACAGTTAAACATGATTTGTGAGATAGTTCAATATCATATGAAGAAAATCACTAATAAATGCAAAAAAAAGAGTGTCCAAAAGGCTAAGCTACTTGGACCTTACCATAGGTTCTATACAAATTAAGAAGAGAGTCAAATTAAGCTAGTTTTATTAAATAAATAAATAAAAAAAAGGTGTTAACTCGAGTCTATTTTGATGGTATTTAGTGTTGTTTTACATTTTCTCATGCGTGTTTTGATTCCAATTTTATCATTTCAAAAAAATCAAAATTTTGCACATATATAATGAATGGGATATGAATACAAAAAAACCAACTGACTTGGAATTTTCTATTTCAATTTTTGCATATTTTATTCAATTGATGTGTCTCAATGCCTTTCAGATGTTAGTTACGACAAAAAACGAAAAGTTTGAAAATAATCCAAAAGGTTTCTCAAAAATCTTCTTCAGGGAAAATGGACTGGCAATTAACCAACATGTTTACACAAATGAATGCATCAAAAAGCTATTGATTTTTTTCATCAAACAACACTATCCGGAGGGGTGATACTTGTTCTTGCCAGACAAAGCAAAAAATGTAATAGCATGTAATAACCCGAATGTGAAAAACAAGAAGCTCCTATCTTATCGAAAAGTAGACAAATCGATAACTAATGGACAATTTTTGAAAGCAGAGATGTATGTTAAACTTAATTATGCTTAAAATTTAGAACAACTTGTTAGGATTAAGTAATGGATCAAAAAAATAGTCCGCGGCTTCATATTAGCTATGATGGATGCGTTTTTTCTCAATTTTATAAAGTAGGAAGTAAAGGATTTATTGAGTAAGGCAAAAATATGAATAAATAGGAATTTTGATTCTGTTCTTTTTAAAAAATACAACTTGCTGAATGGATTTGGCTTATAAATTAATTCAACCTAGTTTTTTTAATTTATTTTTTTGGCCATATCCCGTTTTATGCTTGTATTAAATAATCAAGTGTTAACATTTGTCTATTATACTTTCCTCAAATTCAACAGTATGGTTAAATTTATAAAAAATATGAGCTTTCTTTTTTATCAAAAAATACTATACTTAATTTATTTTTGCTTTTTGTTAAGTCAAAAAGATTTGTTTAAAATTTAATTCAATTTAAATTGGAGGAAATTAAAAATCTAATCAAATTTAAATGTTCAATATTCTAAACAAAAAAAGAAAAAAAAAACATTTAAAATACCAAAAATAAATTATAATAAATAGAATTTATTTAATTTACAAATAGATAGAATTGAGGATTTTGTTTGAAATTTTTTTACATTAGGCTTTTTTCATAATTACTCTACAGCAATCAGCTTCAATTAAGGCTCAAAATAAAATCACATATTTTTATTGGTTATAAATTGGTTTAGCTTTTTTCACTAGTTTATAAATTTACATATATTTTTATCTTTTTTTACAACTCAATCATTTTTTTATTTTAAATAGATTTTATATTTTAAAGTTTTGAAGTGATGGGATCTAACAAAAAACAAGTGTCTTTGTATGATAGAGTCTTTTTGGACAGTCTACCCTCTCTAACTATTTCAGATTATAATGACGAAATAGCTGAGGCCACACGGAATGCAATGTTCCGACCAGCTATTAAAAAGAACACAAAAAAATCATATCGGAAAACACCAGGCTTAAATGTAAACAAGAAAAGAAATGTTAAAATATCAAAAATGAACGAGCAACATAACAGAGCGAATAAACCAAATTTTCAAAGTGGAAAAAGAGTTTTTTACATAAAGTATTTTAGATCGGACCCTAAAGACTTTATTGAGCCTAATGTTGGCAAAAAAGTTGTAAATTGGCAACAGACAGTTGAAATTCAAACCGAATATAAATTAAAATCAGTGAATTCGAATCAGAGTTCGATTCTAAAATTAAAGCCGATAGGCTACACTGAGGGCAAGCAGTTTTTATTTATCCAAAAGCCGACTAGACCTGATCATAATCAAAGATATTTTGTTAGGACTGATCTAATAAAAGGAAAATATCAGATTGAACATTTTTAGACTTAATCATTAATTGACTCAAATGATTAAACTGATAATTTGTATAAATCCTTTTTTGTTTAATAAAATTTATTATTCATTATTATTTTAAAATTATCTAAATTATGCAATTTAAATAAAAAGCTTTTAGTTTAGAAAATTATTTAAATTTATCAGTGCAGTCATGCAATTATTATAATTACCTTTTGTTTATTTCTTTCATATAAGTTGATTAGATTTAATTTGTCTACAAATAAACAAAAAATTAAAAATAAAATAGATAAAATTTAATTAAAACTCAGACTAAAAATTGATATTTTTTTAATATAAAATAAAGTTCAGTAAACTGGAATAAATTGGTATTTCCTGATGGTAAATTTGAAAGCTTTGATTAAGCAAATATCTTCTTGTGCAGGCAGCTTAGCACTTGCAAATTATTATCACACTTTAACGGCTAATAGAACTAATGGGGGTTTACATATCGCATTTACAGAGAGATGAGTCAAATATATGGTACAATGATCGATGATCTTAACATCAAACTGCTTCTAAATTTATTTATCTTGATGTTTTAATAAAAATTAATTTTTATAGAAATGATCAGTGTCTGCTATCTTTATTACATTTTATATTTTAATCTAATTTTATCTTGATTTCTGATGATCCCTTTTAATTATTATTTTACTATTAAAATTATTACAATTATTACAATTAATTTTAAATAAAAATTCATTTTTTCTTCAATTAAACCGTCAACTACATTTTAACATCTAAAGGATCGGTTACTGGCTACTTTTTTTATCATCATATATCTTATAAAAAATTGATCATATACACCTAAAATTTACTGAGTCTGTTAGTAAAAATAAATGTTTTAAAATAAAATTGGATTTTTGAAAATCTGATGAACGGTATCAAAGATATAGAGCATTAAAAAAGGTGTCAAATCGACACCGTTCCTTTTGTTCGTTCACCGTGTTTAAAAAAATAAAAAAACATAGAATTTAATTTACTGAATGAGAGTAGAGCGAAACAATGATTTTTCGAAGGACATGTTTTAAAAAGTAAGGCATCCAAAAAGAATTTCGATTAACAAAATGGAATAACAGGTTGATGGATACAAATGAATGAGAAGTGTCAAATAAAAAAAATGAACTTTTTTATTTTTAATTATAAAAATCAATTTATTATTATTTAACTTGATTATTAAATATTGTTTTTCTAATCTATTTTAATTATTTTTACATTTTTAACATTCAAATATCGGATGGATTTTAAGACCCACTTTGTAAATTCATTTTTTTACTCTTTATTTCATGAAAATAAGCATATTTAGTAACAAAAATTAATCAATTTTAGTCAATATTTTTTATTTCAGATTTCTGATTGAAGAAAATTTTTTTAAAAATTATTTAATTTGTTCAACTAAATACAAAATTAAGATGTGTGAAAATAAAAGCTGGGCTTTTTTAAATGAAAATATAAATTTTACTTTCACACTTTAATTATTTAAAAAAAAATATATCTATAATAAAATAATAAAGAGCTAAATTTCAAAATAAGGTAATAAGAATAATCTTTTTCAATTACATTCCATAGCACGATTAATAAACATTTGTGGAATGTTGTAATATTATAAAGTCTAAAGTGAATTGTTTGAAATATTATTTTGAATTT
>PJRA01000313.1:156662-193829 GCA_016987375.1 Brachionus koreanus | reverse complement strand
AAGCTTTCAAGCAAGTTGGTTACACAGGATTTACCACGCATAAATCCATGTTGATGAATAGAAAGTAATTTGTGTTCCGATAAATGCATTACCATTTCATCTCTTATTAGCTTCTCCATTATTTTTATTAATAGTTTTCAGGATTTGTTTTACCACCTTTCTTCTTGTATACTGGAGTAACATTAGCTTTTTTCCAACACACTGGTATCATACTAGACTCGAATGATAATTTAAACAAAAAAGAGAGCGGTTCACATAATACATCACTGCACTCTCTAAGTACATTTGGATGAATGCCATCGGTGCCTATTGATTTGCTATATTATTACATCAGCTATATTATTTGTTAAAACAAAGAATTTTTAAAAGAAATACTTTTTTTTACAAATTTAATTTTATATTTTTTTCAATTAAAAGATTGAGAGACATAAAAATTTTAAATTTTTTTTTATTTAATATTAAACTGGTACTAAAATCGAACCGGTAGACATTTCAAAATGCTGAAAAACAATCTATCATATCTATCACTCAACTCACTCACATATACTTAGCTACTTAAATAAAAATTTTATACATAAATATAAAATTAAGGAAAAATTCAGATTTGATCAAAAGTCAAAAATTTACTTCAAAATCTGCAAATCCTAATTTTTAATATTTTTTTTAAAGATTTCAATTTCTTAAGTAATTTCTATGAAAATTCTAAGTAAAAATTTAATTATTTTGACATTTTTTTCTAACCATATTTAACAACTTACTCTTGCAAGTGAAAATAGCATCTAAAATGACTATAAGCGGCCTTTTCATTAAATTTTAGACAAATTCTGGAAAATTATAAAAAAAAATAAATTTAAACTAAAATATGAATTTTAATTAAATAATACAAAAATAAGTACTATATTATTTCTATAAAAATATAATTTGAAATTATTTTTTTTTATTTCGATAATTATTATTAATTTTTATAACAAAATTAAAAGAGGTAAAAAATTTAGTTTTTTTAATAAATTTAAGGTTTTTGGTTGTAATTATGCTAAATTTTTTCCAATGGTAGGACCAAGATTCAGAATAATTCATGAGGATATTTAGTCAAACGAGGTGTTCTTCGTTTATTTTTGCTTTGTTGTTTTAATTATTAATTTTTGTTGATTGTATTTTGGTCAATTATTGCGTTTGTTCTCCATTAAGATTTTGGTTTAAGATTAGTTGCATATTTGAAAATGGATAGTTTGCATTTTTTATAATAATTTGAAAAAAAATGTAATTTTTTATTTTCAGTAAAAAGGGGAACCTTGAAAATAAGATAAATAAATAAACCAAAGAACAATGGCTAATTAAGTGGAAAATGAAAATATCAGTGGAAAAGTCATGTTCAGTAGTCTTATCTAAGTACAAGAAAGAGTGAAAATCTTAACATAAAAATTTATGGAAACAAAATAGAAAGCCAAAAATAAATTAAGTTTCTAGGTATCAAATTTGATTCTAAACTAAATTTAAATATATTCATTGACGAAATTAAAGAACGTTGTAATACAAGGCTAAATCTAATTAAGATAATATCAAACAAAAAATGGGGTTTTAATCAAAAAACGCTAGGAAACCTTTATAAATCTTTAGTCAGATCAATCCAAGGCTATTTTTCCCTTGCTTGAATTCATTTTTAGAAAAAAATATAAAAAAATTACAAGCAATTCAGAATACAGCAGTAAGATCTAAACTCAGACTAAAATATGATACTCTTTTCAATATAATGCATCACGAGGCTTTTAATAAACTTAGATATGAGCATCATCATCACATATTTAAACAAATGTATCCTGTTACTCTTTATCTATCTTTTTTTAATATTTTTCTATCCTTTTCCTTTTTTAAATTATATCTACATTTTATTTTTATTTTATTTTTTTTTGATTATTTTGATTATAATTTTATCCTTCAATCTGAAAGAGTATTAGCTCGGTACAGAAAAATCAGGGAAAATTTATAAATACTCTTGAATAAAATGAAGCTAAATTTTTAAATTGAAGTAATTCAAATTCTGAATGCGGAAAATAAAATAAAAAAAAAATAAAAAAAAAATTGGGAATATAAAAAAATTTTTTTGCAAGTAAAAAAACAAAAACTTATTTTTAGTTTTTTAAGATATAAGAATAAATTTATGATATTAAAAAATGATAAAGATGATATCTAATTTTAAGAATTATTTTTTATTTTCTAATTTTTGCAAAAAATACTTTGAAAAAAAAATACATGATTAATTTAGGAAAAATTGCAAATTAAAAAAAATATTTTATTAAGATTTCCTTTGCAATAAATAAAAATGAAATTATTATCTCTAATATTTTTTTAACAAAATTTATAATTTATATGATTTAAAAGCAAGTAAAAATTTTAATAATTTTGTCAATTAAATTTTTTTTATAAAAGTAATCAACATTTTAAAAATATTTTTTTTTTCTGATTTAACTCTTTTAAACAAAAATAACAATTAGAAACCGTACAATCACATTTGAAAAAAAAAACTCTAATAAACTTTATAATTTAGTTTTTTGAATAAACATAAAAAGATAAATTTCTGATATTTATTTAGAATTTTGATAAGTCAATACAAGAAGACTTAACACGTTTGAAATGTTCACTACATTTACTATAATCTCGTTGTTTATACGAGTATCGCCATGGACTAATCCACGATTGTCTATATGGTTCAGTAGCCACTAATCGTGGATACTTGGCTTTTTTGTACAAATCGCTCTCAAAAACGAGCGAGTTTTCTGATTTGTAATTTTTCTTTTTTAGTAAATAATCGGCCAAATCGTACTTTGAATTCACATTGCTAGCACATACAACTTTGGTTTGATGATTTTTGGGAAATCTTTTATTAAAATTGGATGACTTGTCACTTTTTTCCGATTTATTTGAAACAACTGAAGAATCTCTTTTAGCAAAAGGCTCCTTGGTTATGAATATATTGTTTGACTTGTGAATTTTGTCTTCATGAAATCGCCTTCCATATCCCTTTTGAAAAAAAAAATTATTTTTTTCCTAAATAAAAATGCATCCAAATACCGAATCAAGGTATTCGCCGTAATTCTGTATCGTATTGTAGTTGTCATGTTCAGAGAATTTATTGGCATCTTTGAATGTGTCCTATTAAAATTTAGTTTGAGAATTTTTCAGACAAAAATCAATTTAAAATAAACCGTCCATCTTTTTTCGAACAAATAAGGCAATATCTTGGCCGACATTATTTTCTAAGAATTAATTATTTCTTAAAATTAAAAGGAAACGGAGAGAAATTTTTTTTGATTTATATGAATAAACAAAAATAAGGTGTTCAAAAATCAAATATCAAATTTTAGTTGCTATGCAAATTTTAATTGAGATAGGCAAGTAGTAAAAATTAAGTCTCATTGAAATTAGCTTTTCTCATGCAGAGTGATTCTAGTGGCCCATAGGCTCATTAAAACACTGCATCCTAAGGAAGCAGTACAAGTTGATCTTTTTTTTTTAGATTTGAAATTAATTTATCTCTAATTAAAAATAAATATGCAGATTTTGTATGTAATCTGACTTTAGTTAGTTACAGCGCCCTCAAGAAAAAAATCAAAGAAAATGAAAACTTAAAGTCTTTTGCGTCTTAGATTTAGTTGATTGTTTCCAAGGCTGCTTAGCCGTGCTTTTTAATGACTTGATTTGCGCCATAAACACGTTTTGTTTTAAATTGCCGAATTTGTAATTAAAGCTTTATTTTTTTCAACTAAAAAAAAAACAATTTAAAAATACTCAAAGCTTATTTAAGGACTTTTTCTTTTCGGATAATTTTTCTTTAAGATAACATTTTTGATTTGAATTTATGAAAAAAAAAAACAGAAACCTTTTTTATTTTAAAAATAAACAAAACAGGTAGTTAAGAAAAATATATTTTTTTATTTAATTTAAAAAAAAAATTAAACACTATTCAAAAAAAAAATTTCTTTATTCGTTTGAGTAAAGAATAGGCTTGGATTTATTTTTCAGCTTTTAAAAACTTTTATCATAATCTGAATTTTAATTAGTTTCAAATATTAAATATTTACTCAATTATTATTTTGGTTGATAAAAATAATTCATTTAATTAGAGATAAGGAAAAAAAATTTTTTTCGCTTTTAAAAAATTCTTTAGCTGGTATCAATTCAAATTTTTAGAAAAAAATAAAAGAATTTATTTGGGAAAAAAATAGATATAACTTTTTGTAATGCTTTTTCAATTTCTTTAAAGTTAATTTTATTCTATTAAAAATAGAAAAAATCTGTTAAATTTAAATATAATAATTAAAATAATTTAATGAATTTTTTTCCAAAGATTATTGAAAAAAATAAATTTTAAGTTTTTTTGAATTTTTTTTAATCTAGTATCTTGATCTATTTTTTTATACGTTATGAAAACAAAGGGTAATTTATTTCAAACTTTCATCTTAAATTTACAAATATTTAAGAAATAATATTTTTGCTCAAATAAACTATCTCTATGTATCGCTATGTTTTTATTTCTTATTTTTAAAGTTTATTGAATAAGTTTGAATGACACAATGGGCTCAAACACTCTACATTTTAGGTGTCGCAGCAAGCAACTACTACTGCTACAAATGATGACATAGACCGTTGTTTACAGTACTATGTCAGTGAATTACTTTATTCTATTTGAATGTAATTGCATCTATTACTCTTTTTTAATCCTTTTTTTTCTTTTTTAAAAATTCAAACTTTAAATTTGAGGGTTTAAACGAAAGCGAATGGCTATTCGGACAAACCCAGGGGCATTCCCCCACAATTATTTATTAAATAAAATAATAAAAATAAATATATTTTTTTTCAATTGAATTGAATGATTATCTGAATAAAAAAAAATAAGGTAGGAACGGTTTTACATGGGTTGATAGTTTAGCTGCTTGTACTGACGCTTTAGTTCTTAATATTTTAAGCAGACGCTTCTCAGAATGCTCTTTTTCTCTAAACTTTTTCGTCAATTTGTCTTTTCTTAGTGTCCCATGCAATACATAGTTCTTTTAAGCGTAATATTGCCTGGAAAAACGTAGTGCAAGGTTTTCTTTCTGATTCGCAATAGTGTGTTTGGATCGAAGCAAATTGCTTTAGATTGGTAATGATAATTAGGAGTTGAACAGGGATAATATCCAAAATTGATAATAATATTTTAAAAATTATAAATAATACGTAATTTACGTATTTTTACATTTTTCTATTTTCATATTTTTTGAGTTTTGGAAAATATTTCAGAAAATTTTTAATTTTCAGTTTTTTTAACAAATAATTTGAGAGAGTTTTTAGTGGATTTAAGAAGTAAAATAAAACATTAATCTGTGAAAGTCAAACAAAAATTAAAAATAATATACTTTTTTAAATTTTAAATTTTTTCTTAATTTAATTTAAGCTAACAGTCACTTTTTTTATTTTATTTGTTATGTATATACATAACAAACATTGAATATGAACATTAACTTTTATTGCATTCAATAAAAAAGGTGAATAAACCAATACCAAGCAAAAATATCGGTAATTGCAACTGTATTGAATGCAATAAAAGTTCATGTATAATAAATTTTGATAAGTGTCTTAAATCTTGAATCGAAAAATAAAAATAAATCAAAAAAAAACTAGGTTGGTATGTCAAGCCGAATTTAGTCTAAAAAGATTTAATTTTTTCTTTATTAATAATTTAATGTTGAAACATTTATTGTGTATTAATTATTTCTTTGATTAGTAAAAAGGAATTTTTTTATGACCTATTACTCGGGGAAAATATTTTTTTTAACTTTCACAGGTTAATGTTTGATTTTAAATTTTCTTTGAATTTTTTTAATTGTATAAAAAAAAGCAGAAAAAATCTAAAAATTTGAAAATGTAGAATTATTTTCATTTTTCTCTCAAATAACTTTTAAAAATTTTCATTTTAATATTAAAATATATAAAGAATCTTTATTTTTATCTTTAATAAAAAATCTATCTGAAGTTTGATTTTTCTTAAATCTCATTCAAAATTTTTTTATTAAAAAAAAGATCAGTAAGACTTACAACACATTCATTTAGCTTATCTTTATGGTAACATTATTGCTATAAAAATTCATTAGAAATTAAATAGCCAAAGTCATTATTTTTAGTAAAAATAAGTACTTCGAGCGAGGATCGAACTCGCGACCTTCTGCGTGTAAAGCAGATGTGATAACCACTACACCATCGAAGCATATATTAAATAGTTAAACTACTCTTGGAAAAATTTGATGAAACGCCTCAATTAATTGAAGAAAAATTAAAAAACAAAATTTTTTTATTTCGAAAAATTGTCATTGGAATATTTTTTATTAATCAAAAGATTAATTTGAAAATGATCAAGTTTAATATTTTTTTAAGGATCAAATTTTATCAAATTTATAAAAAAATCTTTATTTTTAGTAAAAAAATTAACTAAATAAAAAAGTTAATGTTCATCTAAATCAGAAGTATTGTTCAAAGTGTCATCATCGTCATCATCATTTTTTGTTGTGCTAAAATTAGTTGATATCAAAATGCTATTTTTATTAAAAGACTTTTTTAAATTGGAATTTTCATTTTCATGAAGATCACTATCATTTAGAATTTGATTAGAACTGGCTAATTGATTAGATAAAAATAGAGATGTATCGGGAGTAGAGGCGACTATTTTTCGCTCAAAATCATTTGAATCTCTAACAACGGCTTCGTTTAAAATCGGTTTTATTCTAATGTTATTCTTAGCATTTTTTTTCTCAGGACTAACACTAAGACTAACAATTTTCTTACTTTTTGTTTTTAACTTAATGCTTTCATTAATTAATTCATTTTTTTTATTCATTAATTCAATAGCTGGGTTCATCACCTCTCCCTCACTTTTTTCACTACCACGTCTAGAAGTTGAACCAACTTCTCCTTTTTCTTTCTCAACAGTAATTACGTTCACTCCAGCACGAGCTTTCATACCTGCATAAGACTTTATATTCTCCGAATTCAATTTGTTCATTTGAATTTCTCCTTCACTATTACTAGTTAAATCTGATTGCTTTTTCAATCTTGGATTCAAAATCATTCCTTTTGTTGCCGCTTCCAAATCCAAGTTTACATAATCTTGGAAAAAAAATTTAATATTAAAAAAATATTCGATTTGAATATTAGAAAAAAAGGGCCTGACCGGGGATCGAACCCGGAGCCTCTCGCACCCAAAGCGAGAATCATACCACTAGACCATCAGGCCTTATAAATAAATTTAAGCTAAAAGTGAAAAAGTAAGTTTAAAGTAAAAGATTTTTTATCAAATTGATAGTTCTTGCATCTTAAAAAAATACTTTCTACTTAGCCTTTAAAGTATAAATTATTATTTAATCATTTTTTTTAAATAAGTAAAATGTTGAGTCATAAAATTTTGCGTTTTTTAAAAACTTTGATTTTTTGATTTTAGCATCATTGTTATTCTAAAACTTTAATTAATTTTTATTTATTATTTGAATATTTGCAGTTGTCAATATTGGAAAAAAAAATTTATATGCAAGCATGTGATTGGTATTGGATATCAATTTTTCAAGATCAAGATTAACATTCTTTTTCCTATTTTCCCAAGTATCTTTTCTACATTTAAAAATATTTTTTCTATAAAAAAAATATAAACCTTTATATATTAAAATAAACAGAATTGAATACTCTAGAAAATGATCAAGTCAAAAGTCTAACTTTTTGTTTATATGATCCTAAAAAAATTTTATAAAATTAAAATTTTTAAATTTTGGTACTGTTACGTCATTATTGAAAAAAATGCCTCTCAGCAACAACAGTTATTACTTTTGATGAGAACTAGATTTTTTTCGAAATTTATTATATCAAAAATTTTGAAATTTATTTTGAAGACTTATGCATGCATAAAAATTTTTCGGAAATATGCAGACCTAAAAAGTTAAGTTTAACATTGAATGTTTAATTTTGAAATAATTATCCAAGATAAATTGTAAGAATTTGGACCAAAACAGAATTTATTCAAGCAAAATTTTTTAGAAACTTAAAAGATTTTTAAATTTGATAATTATTTTAGAAAATTTTAGATTAGTTACTTTGAATTTTTATTTAGAACAATTTAGCTTTAGTAAATTATGCTTTTATTCAATTGAATCTATGTTAAAGTTTTCGAACCGTGGCCATCTAGACTCAATAAAATATGTATTATCAAAAATCAATGTATCAGCTGATAAGAAGCTTGTATAGCTCAAATCTTTTTAAAAAAATTTAAAAATCTGCAAAATATCGTGATAATCCGAATTTATTTAAATTTTTTTGAAATATAGCACCCTATTTTTCAATCCTAAATTGAGTAATTTTCAAAAAAAATGAGAATTTTCATTTTTATTTACAAGTACTTTGAAGATAAAAGATTTAAAAATTGAAATTTTTTTTTTTAAAAATAAAGTAAAATATGCTATTCCTTTTCAAAGATATCAAAATCATTCTTCATCTTTTACTCTCTATAAATCATTATTTTATTTAGTAACATGTCACACTAAATTCGGACAATTACGTCAGTACATGTATAAGAATATGATTAGAATTTCATACATCTTAACTGTGACTGATTCAAGCTTTTTATCAACCAATACATTGAGTAAAACAAGTTTTGAACCTTAAAGAAAAAAAATTCTATAACAATTTTAAGTCATGCTTTTAAATATTATTTAATTGACAACTAACTCTATTAAAATTTTAAAACTTTATTTTTCTGTGCACTTAACCTCAATTTATGTAAATTTTTATTTAGCTTAAAAATTAATAAATGATAGTTATTTAAAAAAATAGATAAAATACCATTATTATTGAATTTGACAATTTCGCCTTCACTTTTACTCAAAAGCCAAGCACCATCAGAAAAATAGCTGTCGCTTTCACTTTGAGTTTTTTCACTTTCAATAGTAGTGGAGGTGTATGTGGTTGAGTATGAATTTGTCGATTCGGTCAATTCTTTTTCTGTTTCGACAACTTTAGGTTGCTCAATTATTTTTTCAATAATAACAGGCTTAGGATCCGACTTTGGTTCCGGATCACACTGAATGCTAGAATCGATAAGCACAACCCGTGGCTTAGGCTCTGGTGGAGGAGAAGCTTGTTGAATTTCTTTCACCTTTGGTGGACTTCTTTCAGACAAACTGGGAGTTTTTGGCGGCTCAGGACTTGGCTGTGGAGTTTCTCTTGGAGTTGGCGGAATCATAATTGACTTGGAGCTAATCATTTGATCAAAATTTTCTTCATTATCACTTTCTTCTAGAGTTACTTCCAAAACAGATTCAGTTTCCTCATCATCATTAATCAATTGAATAAACTGAAATTCTTGCTCTTTTTTAATCGGTTCGGGCTCAACAGTCTTAACAGTAATTGGTGATTGTGGCGGTGTCACTTTTGGAGTTGATACTTCGACAAACTCTTTGGATTCTTTTTTATTTTCCAAAAATTCCAGACTTTTGCGTATTGAAGCAACTGGTTGTTGGTCGATTATTTCCGATTGCACTTCTTCATCTCTGCGATCAATCATGGCAGCTATTTTTTCATTCAAAACTTCTCTAGTCAAACACTCGATCAAATCAGGATCGACATCTTGGCCCAAATCAACCAAAAGCTGTAAATTATCAGTCAAATTTTCCTCTTCGGATTCTTGATCTATTTGAAGTCTGAGAAGAAAATTTTTTAAAATTTCCTGCTCAAGCCAATCGAGTACTCTATTTTCGCTTAGATTTCTATCAATTAGGAATTTTTGCATTTCGGCTGTTTGATCACCAACAGCTGGCACAGATAAGTCCTCTTTGGCCACTGGCACATCTTCCTTTCTAGCGCCAAGCATGTTAATTCCTATGCCGGTTCCTTCTGTCTCATCTTCTGACTTTTCCTCATCTTGAACTTTAATTTCAATTTGTTTAAAATTAAGCCTTTTTTCTGGACTTGATTGACGTGCTGGATTTATGCTCATTGACGGAAGTACTTGGGTCGAAAAGTTAGACGGTTTTACTGGAGATTTTTCTCTTGGCAGAATAGTGACCATTCCGACATTATCGGTCCGATGGACAATTTTTTGTGAAAAATTTTTTACGTGATTCTCGGGATAGGATTGAACTGGTATGGTGACAAAAGCAGGTCTGTGAGCCACAGCTGGCTCTGGTTTCTTTAAAATTTTAGCTGGCTTTGACTGAACCTTTTGATTGACAGGTTGATTTATTTTTTTAGTCTTTTCGGTTTGTATTTTTTTCTTGCGCATTTCGGCTTCTTCTCTCATACGTCGATTTTTCTCTTCAACTTGATCAATTTTAATCTGATCTAAAACACTTTTGCCGTATATTTTGCCCAAATACTTGTGAACATCAGATACTTGTTTAGATTTGGGCAAGGCCTGATTGTTGATTGTTGTCCGTTGAGATGAAATTCGAGACGATCGTTTCGAAGCAGTGTCACGCTCTGCCTCTAGCTTGATATGTCTACTATCATCGATCATTTTTTGATCAACAACTTTCTACAAATAGATAGAATTAACACTATTTAATTGCCTTGGAAACAATTTTATTTTTTTTACATAAAAAATAATTGCTAATTTGTTAATAGTAAAAATTTTTTTTACCTTTACATCATTTGAAATAGCATTTATACACCCATCTACAAGCTTTTTTATTTTTGCTTCTTCATTTCTAATAGAAAAAAAAGTTTAATCTTATTTATTTTTGTTACAATAAAATTTCCAAATTAAAAAAAAAAAATAATCTTTAAAAAATTGAGAATTTATTTTGTTTTCAATTTTCACATTCTACAAAAATATTACGCTTGTCATGATTCACTGGGATAGTAATAATAATAAGTTAGTGATACTAGTTAATATCAACTGATATTAGCTAGCTTTTTTTTATTTCAAAAAATTTAAAAAATTTTAAGTGATGAGTTAAAAATTACAAGAAAATAAAAAATATTAAAAAAAAAATACAAGATTCGATTTAAAAGGCACGGTTAAATTTTAGGAATCAATAATTATTATTTATTGGCCTTTCTTCCTTCTTAATGATTTTCTAATGGACATGTTCTTTTGGTAAACAACTGTTCAGCCAGTTTGAATTGGTTAACCTTGGTTTAACTAAATTGGCTAACCAGCTTAACCAACATCACTAGTGTTCTCATTCATTGTATCGTCAACTTTCTACAGGCATGTCTGTGATTGTTATGTTAAAGAATAGTGACCAAGTATATGTGTAAATTGAAGACTTAAGTTTTATTGTCTGACTGCTTAACACTAGAAGCACCAAACGAGTCAAATAACTCGTTTGAAAAAATTTTTAAATCCCCATATCTTTTGAATAGATTTTTCAAATGAATATATCTTTTTTGATTTATGTAGATTTTAAAATTTTCTTTAAAAATGATATAAATTTATAAAATTATTATATTTTTTTTATAATATATTTTTGAATTAAAAAAACGTGAAAAAATGCTTTGTGCTTCTAGTGTTAAAATATTGTATTTAAAAAAATCAACGGGAAAACTTTCTTTTAATGATGAAATTTATTATCTAATATTCTCCCTATTTTGATAGTTTTATCAGTTGAAAATTAGTTGTATCAGTTAGATTCCAAAAAAAATAAGCATGTGAAATTTTAATAAAAATTCAAGCTTAGTTGAAAACATTTTGTTAAGCCCGCTCCATTCAACCAGCTACTTCTAATTTCTCTAGATGAATGGTTTTTTTTTACGAATCTAAGAATTTTGAAATTAAACACAAAATTTCAAATAGAAAAATTTTAAAAATTTATAAATTTTGTTCTTCTGGTCAAAACTTTGTTTTTCAAATGAAACAAAGTGAAAAAACTGTTGTTTAACCTACTGCCTAAATTGATTGAAATTTATTTTCAATATTATCAAATTGAATGGAATTTTGCGAACATGCACAGTAGGTGAATTAACAATTGTTTCACTTTGTTTCATCTGAAGAGAAAATTTTTGACCATTAGATTGTTTAATTACAAAAAAATATTCTTCTTTGATTCAATGGCTCGTTTTCTTAGTGTACAAATTATTTTACTAACCAAAACAAAGCTGAAGAGACGTGACATGAGTTTTTTTTGGCTCCAAAACCCGCCTAAGGTACAAAAGAATTTTTTGACACAACTTAATATTTGGTCAATATCAATTAATATTCTATTTTATTTGTTTTCTTTTTTATGCTAATAAAATTTTAATATCAGTCAAAAATTAACAAAAAAAAAATTTTCAAATCAAAGACAAAATTTACAACATACCCATCTAAATCCAAATTGTACATATCTATAACCTTAGACTTTTTCTTATTGTTTAATTCATGAACCAAGCTATCAATTTTTTGCTTTGAGGTTTCTACTTTTTTGAGAACTTCTTTTATGTCAGCAAACATACTTGTCTTTGACTTTGACTTTCGGCTGTATTCTTCTTTAAAACGAAGATTTATTTCCTCTTGTCTTTCAAGTTGAGACAACAGCTCGTTGGATTGCTTTAGAACATCCGATAAATTTTCCGAGTTTTTTTTATTCAAGTACTCGTCAAACAAACTTGGCTTTTCTTCATTTTTTACAAAGCTAACATCAGGACTTTTCGGTATTGTCTCAATTAATTCTTGTAAAAATTTTTTCTCTTTTTTCAAAGGCGATTTGGACTTTACTGGCGATCTACTTCTACTTGAATCTCGAACACACACCTCACAACTACTTGAACCAATTTTTTTCTTTTCATTCCTTGACATAGACCTTGATTTTGATCGTGACTTGAGGCGTTTTTTTGGCTCAAGTACCTCGACTGTGTCATTGAACTGGATTGATTTAACCTTAGGCTCCATTGTGCCATTCAAATCAGCATTATTCAATGGTCTTAATTTATCTATTAGTTGTGACATTAATTTGAATTGATTTTCCTGAAATATTTCTAAATGTCTCAAACGGTCCGATTCAATTTCTGAATTTGATTCGAATTTTTTTTCCAAAAGCTTTGGAACCAGTAAGTCTTCATAAGATTTGAGAGCATCTAGATGATTTTTTATTGAATTTAGCTTTGTGTCCAAATCGCACTGAAACTGATTAGTCAAAGTTTCTAGATTAGAAACATCGCTTGTTTGAGAAAAGCCCGAGTCTATTAGCGTAGGAACTATTTCTCTTTTTTTTATGTTGGAAAATTTTTGAGAAAATTCTGAGCGTATTTTGTTCCGATCAAAGAATTCACTCTTGCTGATGTTTACTTGGTCGTCCAGAGCTTCGCTTTGTTCACCTTGAGGCAAATAATTAGGGTCAATTGTTTCAATTGTTTCGATTTCTTCAAAAAGCTCGATGGAGGATTGTGGACTGGGACTTGGCTTTATGTCATTGAGGCAATTTAACTGCACCAAATTTGGCTCGCCTTGAGACTTTTTGCAACCTTTTACATTCAATATGTTTCGTTCAATGAAATTAGTTTTTGTCTTGGCACCACGGTCCGAATTAGTCGAAGAGACAGATGAGCGTAGTGAGTTTTGGGAAGCGGCTTTTATCATTTTGTCTCAACAAATTCAAGTAACATTTTATTTTTATTTTATTAGCAAAAAATTTTGGTCAAAAAAGTCGTTTCTATGCAACTACAGTGCATTCAAATAATGTGTCTTCAAACGGACAAATATTTTTTTTTCTATGTTAACTTATTTATGAAGCATTTCAAATTTTAAATTTAGATAAATTTTTAAATTAAATAAAATAACTAAATAAATTTTATTTCAAAAAAAAATCATTAAAGTCTCAAAAATAAAGTTTAAATTATGAGCAAAAAGAAAAAAAAATAAAATTTTTTATTAAACAATAAATCTCATTTGAACGTTTTCATCTATTTAAAAATTAAAATAAATAAATTTAAAAATTAAATATTAAAATTCTTATTAATTTTTTTTTAAGAGTTTAAGTGCCCATGCCATAGGGGGCTATTAATGATTTAATTATTATGTGAAATATCATTAAGATTCTTGAGTCATTTCCATTTTAAATTAAGTAAAGAATTCAAATATAAAAACATTTGTAAAAGAAAGTTAGCATCCTTTCAAGAATTGTGTGTTGAAAAGAATAAAAAGTATATATTTCTAAGGCTTTTTCTATTTCATTAAAGCTGTTCGCTTCAAGCATTACATTTAAATGTTTGGTAATGTAAATATCAAACAGTTTTATAAGCAAATTATCGCGTCCGTACAAAAGATCTTGTAAAGATATTCATAGCCAATTTATGTATTTACATTTTAAAAAAGGCATGTAATTTTCGAGATAATAAATTTATTTTTTCTGCTAATAAATGAAAAAATGATATTAAATTTAATTTTATTATTTGTTATCAAAATTATTTTTTTTAGAAAATAAACTCACACATAAGGTAATAAAGTTTTTTTTTTAACACTAGAACGCCCGAGGGGTTTTTTAGACCCCTTTTTGAAAAATTGAAACTTGATTTAAATAAAATTTTAAAAAACAGTTTTTATTATCTATAAATTTTGATTCTAATTTTTTAGAAAATGAATAAATTTTCAAAGAAAATGTTTAATTTATCTTGTTAAATTTATTTGAAATTTAATGAAAAATCAGCCGGGCTTTCTAGTGTTAAACTAAAAGAAAAATAAAAATAAAACAAAATATAGAAAGTATTAATTAATTTATTTGCATTTTCTTGTTTACCGGTTCACTCTGATTTTGAAATGGATTAATTTTTCATTCAAAAAGTATTAGGTCTTCCACTTGAATGTTTAGTGGTTTGAATTTGCAATAAATTTTCTTGCATTATATCCATCGCTTCTTCTTGGTTAGCGTATTCTTTCAAGACTTCGTTTGATACATTTTCCGACACAATTAGCTTCTGTTTAGTAATTTGCTCATCTTCAATCTCAATTATCAATGATTTATCATCTTCAACATTGTTTGGGTTCAAATTTGATCGAGTTTCTATTGGCTTTCATAAAAGAGCATTTTTGTGAACTTTAATCACAAAATAATTGTTACAAAAAATAAATAAATGTCTCAAGAATTAATTTTATAATAATTTTGATTTTTTTATCAGGAGAAAAATAATTATGTAGGTTAAAGATCTTAAAAAACTAAACCTTAATTGAAGTAGCACTTTCTTTTTATAGAAAGTAATTTCCTATTAACTTGAATCGATAAATGTAATGCATGTTTTGAAAAGTTAAATGAATTTTGCTATTACATTTGGAGATTTAGTAATAAAATTTAAAAAAAAGATTATAAGCCCTTTTAGCATTAATAAATAAATTATTAATTTTATCATAAAGATAAATATGTCAGTTGGAATTTTGAAAAAAGTACTTCGAGCGAGGATCGAACTCGCGACCTTCTGCGTGTAAAGCAGATGTGATAACCACTACACCATCGAAGCTCACAATTTTAATTTTATAAAATTTTGGTTTTATAATGTATTCTTTAAGATAAAAAAAAATAAAAAATTTTGAATAAAAAATTAAAAAAGTATAAAAATGATTATAGATATTTAATAAATGGAAGAAAATAACTTTATGGAATTAAATAAAGAAAATGTGAAAATTTATTTTTTCGTTTTTAAAAATAAAAAAGAAATTTATTTATAAAAATAAATTCCATCCTTCTTAAATTAGATTACTAAAACCATTTTATTTATTTATTTTTTAAAAGAATTAATTAATATTTAGATTTATTGATTTATTCAAATTAAATAAAATAAATAATGCATTAAATAAATTTCATTTTAAATAGGAATGAGATTTCCATTGACGCAATTATAAAAAGCTGGATCATAGCAAGGAACACCTTGTGTAATAGACAAAAGATTCAAACAAGCTTTCAATGGTTTAGGACACATGTTGCCACCAAAAAAACAAGTAGCTG
Organism: Brachionus koreanus; assembly: GCA_016987375.1. Lineage (NCBI taxonomy): Eukaryota > Metazoa > Rotifera > Eurotatoria > Ploima > Brachionidae > Brachionus > Brachionus koreanus. Next base: position 177,903 of record PJRA01000313.1, on the reverse strand, counting down.
ATTGAGGATCATAGCAGCCGACAAGAGTTCCAGCCAAATTATGACATCCGTACAAAGAACTTCCACAAGCTGGATCTGGTCTGCCATTATCTACTTCATCTCCACAACCAAAACCTGAACAAAAAGTTGTTGATTTAGTTGTAGTAGAAGTGGTGCCAGTTGAAGTTACTGTTACGGAGCCATCAGTTGGTGAACCACCAACAAAATAGTAAAAATACAAAGTGTTTGTACGTGTGTTACCATTATCGTATGCACTCAATGAATGAATTTCATTCGATAGACCAGGTCTATTTGGATCAACAATAGCATCGGCCATTAGCAAAAATCCTTTCCATCCTTCTTCAATAGTAGAACTAGTCAAGGCTTTGCTCCATATTGGTCTAGTTTCAGCTAGCCATTCTTTTTTCAAGTGACTTGGAGTTATTTCAGTAAATGGCAACATTTGAATACCATAAATAAATTCAACATTGCCTCCAAACCAAGTAGCATAATCAACTTTAGTTTCCCATAAAATTCCAACAACTCCATTTTTAGAAAACGGCTCTGAATATATTTGAGAATTTTTTTTTATTTGCCAATAGACAATTGTTGCATGAATTTCACTGCTAAGCAAATAGTCACCCAAATCTTCAAGCGTTTTATTTCCGGTTATTTTTCCCAATTGACGCACTGCATAATAGGAATTTATTGCCTCCGATGTTGACTCTTGATTTTTCGAATCTGCAAATTCAAACAAACCTGATGCATATGAATGACCCAAGAATGCATCTTTGTTTCTTGGTTTACATGGCAATTCTTTGTACAAACAAGAACCAGAAAAATCAGACAATATCAAATTAAAATATTCTTTTCTGCTATTGTAATAGTTTGGATAGTATTTGACAAGTGTGGCTGCTGCATAAATAAAATAACCAAAATGAAAATGATGATCATTATAATAGTAAATGCCAAAGTCTTCTTCAGCTGAGCCAACACTTTTTCTTGACACAACACCGCCCCATGTAGGTTCATAGACCAATGCTGGCTTATTATTGTTAACTCCAAACCAATACGAATCCAATTCATTAACAAGTGTATTTTTTAGTTTTTCTTTGCTTTGATAATCTTTGACCAAATCGGCTATTTCAATTAGTCTAGCAGTTCGAGCAAGTTCTTTGCCTCCAAAATAAGGATCTTTTGATGTTATTTCAAGATCAATGTCATTTTTGAGCGCATCCAAAATTTTCTCTTTTTTCTCATTTGTATCAACAGCAACAGAATTGTCTGGTGTTGGATAAAGTGGCAATTTGTATGAATAACCTTGACCTTTCGCCAGAACATAAGTGCCTTTAATGCCTTTGGCATTAGCTCCTGTAATCAAACTAGTTTGCTCTGGATTGACAACATGTGGCAGCAAATAATACAAACCTTGGCCATTATAATCAACCTTAATTTGTACATTTTGTTCATTTCTGTTTACTGCATAGCTCACATGACCATTTGTTATTAATGTATCATGCATACTAATTAAATTTTGTTCTCCTATTTGACCAGTTATGATGGATATTTTAATCCAACCAGAATAAACTGATCCATATATTTCAGAACTACCTTTGGTCCATGTTAATTTTTTTTCACTTTGAATCAACCATATTTGATTGTTATTCATTGAAACTTTAACTGCTCGATCAGAAATAGTCTCAAATGTTAGAATAGCATGAATTGTTGTCAACACAGGACTAACTGAATTCAAATTGACAATTACACTTGCATAGCCTCTTGTTACTTGAACTGAAAATTTGTCACCAAAATTTACCTTGGCTCCAATATCGAAAAAATCACCATTCACAGTTGATTCGTCAATTTTTGGTGCTGGAAAATTTTCACGAACAGACAATATCCAGTTGGCCAAGAATACTTCAAGTGTGTACGCATTTTGATTTATTATTTGTGATGGATAGCATAGAGTAAAGCCTTGTCTACTAGCTTTAATTATGTAAGGATAAGTATGTATTGGATTTTCACCAGTTCCAACTAGCCAATTCTGAAACCATGCATTTGTTGGCGTATATTTGTTTGTCGTTGATGCTGTTCTTGGCAATACTTTGTGTTCAACTGCATCTGGTAAAAGACCAAATGAGCTTGTTAAGCCTTTAATCAAAATTATCAAAAACAAGGTTAAAATATATTTCATTTTTAAACTTTTATTCGATAAAGTTTAAAATGAATTCGATTGATTTTGAGTCTATTTATCTTAATTTAAACACTCCCTTCTCAAATAATGTAAAGACACCTGGATCTTAAGTTTGTTCAATAAGCTTTTATTTTTTAAATTTGATTATTTTTTGTTTGATTAAGAAATCTAATATTTGGAATTTATTCAAACAAAAATATTTAAAAATAATTCTTTTCTTATCTAATCTATTTTTTTTGATTAGTTCAATTAAATTTGAGTTTAATGTTTCATTGTTTATATAGCCTAAACTAGAATTTTTTTACCACTTTTTATTCCAAAATTTGATGTTTCATAGTTTCGTGGGTTTTATAATTGAAATTCAATACATTGTAATTTAAATTTAAAGCATTCAAAAATCAATGTTTTGTTTTAATAACTCTAAAAATAAATATTCTAAATAAGTTCATATAAAGTTAAAATAAAAACTTTAAAAAAAAATTCATCTGATTTTTATATTTCAAAGCTAATTTTTTTATATCCATTAGAGCTATAGCTCTAAACTTATTGAAATTAAATCTATAGATTTAATTTCAATAAGTTTTACAAGCAGACATGCTTGACATTTTGCTGTTTTCTATAATTATCATTAAATAATATTTGCATCAAAAAATTTTTTTCAATGATTTTATTTCAATCATTAATTCATAAAATTTCATTAATGTTTAATACTCATAAGTTTGCATTCATAGACAATGAGAAAAAAACCTAATGTTGAGAGATACTAAAAAAAGAAAAAAAAAGAAAAATGAGAAATGATTTAAACAGCAAATTAACTTATTGGTTGCAAAAAATTGAGTTTTTTTTCAATACTTATTGAATCCTTATGGAGCTCAGGAGGTGTTCATTTTGCTTTCTTAGAACCTTTTTGTTTTAAGACTCTGTTCTGACACAGAAATGACTGCATCAAGTTGACCATCTAATTTAATGCCAGTCGAAACCGGTCTCCCATTTTTACATCATTAATGAAATGGCTTTAAGCATGCACTGTGTACTAAAGGAACATTCATAAAATTTTCTCTCCCCTAACGGAAATTGAGCATCCGAAAAAATGAAGAAATAAATGCATTTTGCAGTTTGCAAACTTCGTTCAATTTTTTTATTTAATTAATAAATTTAAAATTTATTTCATTTCAAAATTTGTTTACTAATTATTTCATCTTTTAGTATTTTTTTAAAATTTAATTATCAATTAAATGATTAAATAAATAAGAAAAAAATAAATAAAAAACAGTAGAAAAGGTTTTATAGTTTAGTCTGGGCTTATGGGTTTAGCTGCTTGTGGTGACATTTTGTTTCCTAATTTTAAAATAAAAATTAAGTTTAGAATCAATTTTAAAAAACAATTTTGATTTAGTTAAAATTGCTAAATACGTTTCAGCAGACTCGTCTTGAAAAGAATGTTTGCGTAGGGTTGATAAAAAATGAGTAGAAAAAAATTTGTCAAATTAACTATAGATACTAATTAATTATAAATTCAATCGTTCTGAGAGGCGTCTGCTTAAAAAATTAAGAACCAAAGTGGCAGCACAAGCCACCCATAAACCAAGTAAAAAAAGGCATATGTCATCAATTGTGGCATTTATATTTATTCAATAAAAATTAAAAAATTTAAAGTTTGAATTTTTTTATAAAAATCTTTTTATAACGATAATTTCTGAGCATGATCATAACCTTCAAATTGCCAAAAATTAAAAAAAAACTCTCTCAAATTATTCAATAATCAAAGTCATTGATTTTAATTACTAACAATGCACAATAACATGATTTTTTTAATTTTACTTTTGAATTTTGATGTTATTCAATAAACGGTTTGATATATTTTTTTTTCAATCATTTTTAATATATTTTCTTCTACTAGATTCATCAAATTTCCTAATAAAATAAATATTTTTAATTTTAGTTTTTTATTTTGGATAGTATGGAATATAATTCTGTAGATTTTCTCGTAAAGCAACCAATAGATTGTTCAAGTTGTTTTGTTTATTTATCATTTATCTTTCATATTCATAAACTTGGAATTTTCACCTTTTTACTTAAATATCAATAAAAATTTCATAAAACCGAATATGTAATGTAAAAATTTAGAATTAAATTTTTTTGTTTTAAAAAAAAAACAATGTCCTATGTAAGCTAATGTTAGCTTTGTTAAACAAATTAAGGTGACAAGAAATATGTCCTCGATTTTGTTGTGTGATGGTCATTTTAAAATTGCCGAGTACTAATACTCTTTCTTACTTTGAGCAGATTTTTACCTTCTACTAGACATTTTTCCCCAATTCCTGTTTTTGATAGGCATTTTTTCTAATAATGACGTGAAAATTTCTCAGAAAAAATTAAATACATTTGTTAAAAAGTTTATTGAAATTTTTTTAAAAAGGCCATTTTAACAGTGCAGATAAACAAAAGTATAAAAATAAAATTAAATCTTGTTAATACCTTCTCTTATGTAAAACTAAGTTAATTAAAACAATAATTTTACTTTATGAAAATTTCATTTTTTTATAATATAGCGCTAACTGAATTAAAATCAAAAAAATAAATAAAAATAAAATAAATTTTTTTTAAAAAATTAATTGAATCAATTGATTGAGTCTATCTAGTCTGACTAAATAACAACAGTTTTTAAAATTCCAACTAAATTTTTTTTTTAACTCAGAAATACTTTTGTTTTCTTGCTCATTAATCATCGGCTCAGCACTTTTCAATTATGTTTTAATAGCGATGTCTCTTATATATCAATAGAGAGTTTAAAATTTGAATATACTAAAATGAATCTTCAGTTATATTATTTTCATATTAAATATAAAAATAAAAAGAAACAACATTGAAAATATTTATTTGAAATTAAACCTAAACTAAACTAAATTTTTTAAAAAATACGATCAGAATTCGTCCTTAAGACATAATTAAGTATTTTTTTTATTTGGTATTAATTTATTGAAAAAAAATAGATTTATTTTTTTTTAAAGTAAAAAGTTTGAAAGATAAAAATAAAATTTTGGCTTAAATAATTGTCAAAAAAAATTCAAGAAGAAAAAAAGTGTATAAAAAAATAAATTAAATAAGATCAAAATTTCCAAATAACTTAAAAAGTTTAAAATAAAAATATATTTTTTCAACATTATAAAAATCAATTAACCTCTAAAATTAAAAGGGAATTTCTTTTAAAATTTTTCTGAGATGATAAATTAATTATTTTTTACAAAAAAATAATCAGATATTTAAATTAAATGTGTAAGGTTAAAAATTTATGAAGAAAATAAAGTTAAAAGCTAATAAAAAAAAGAAAATTGATATTTCTTTATTTAGTATTAATTAAGTACTTCATACACATGTTCATAAATTCATTTTAAAATTTTATTCATATATTTTTAATTAAAAATAAAAAATAAATAAGCAAACTGATAGATTAAGCAAATAAATATTTCTGAAGAAAATATCAACGTTGTGGATGGAGAAGATTTTGATTTAGTTGAAGTTGAAATAGTGCCAGTTGAAGTTACTGTTACGGAGCCATCAGTTGGTGAACCACCAACAAAATAGTAAAAATACAAAGTGTTTGTACGTGTGTTACCATTATCGTATGCACTCAATGAATGAATTTCATTCGATAGACCAGGTCTATTTGGATCAACAATAGCATCGGCCATTAGCAAAAATCCTTTCCATCCTTCTTCAATAGTAGAGCTAGTCAAGGCTTTGCTCCATATTGGTCTAGTCTCAGCTAGCCATTCTTTTTTCAAGTGACTTGGAGTTATTTCAGTAAATGGCAACATTTGAATACCATAAATAAATTCAACATTGCCTCCAAACCAAGTAGCATAATCAACTTTAGTTTCCCATAAAATTCCAACAACTCCATTTTTAGAAAACGGCTCTGAATATATTTGAGAATTTTTTTTTATTTGCCAATAGACAATTGTTGCATGAATTTCACTGCTAAGCAAATAGTCACCCAAATCTTCAAGCGTTTTATTTCCGGTTATTTTTCCCAATTGACGCACTGCATAATAGGAATTTATTGCCTCCGATGTTGACTCTTGATTTTTCGAATCTGCAAATTCAAACAAACCTGATGCATATGAATGACCCAAGAATGCATCTTTGTTTCTTGGTTTACATGGCAATTCTTTGTACAAACAAGAACCAGAAAAATCAGACAATATCAAATTAAAATATTCTTTTCTGCTATTGTAATAGTTTGGATAGTATTTGGCAAGTGTGGCTGCTGCATAGATAAAATAACCAAAATGAAAATGATGATCATTATAATAGTAAATGCCAAAGTCTTCTTCAGCTGAGCCAACACTTTTTCTTGACACAACACCGCCCCATGTAGGTTCATAGACCAATGCTGGCTTATTATTGTTAACTCCAAACCAATACGAATCCAATTCATTAACAAGTGTATTTTTTAGTTTTTCTTTGCTTTGATAATCTTTGACCAAATCGGCTATTTCAATTAGTCTAGCAGTTCGAGCAAGTTCTTTGCCTCCAAAATAAGGATCTTTTGATGTTATTTCAAGATCAATGTCATTTTTGAGCGCATCCAAAATTTTCTCTTTTTTCTCATTTGTATCAACAGCAACAGAATTGTCTGGTGTTGGATAAAGTGGCAATTTGTATGAATAACCTTGACCTTTCGCCAGAACATATGTGCCTTTAATGCCTTTGGCATTAGCTCCTGTAATCAAACTAGTTTGCTCTGGATTGACAACATGTGGCAGCAAATAATACAAACCTTGGCCATTATAATCAACCTTAATTTGTACATTTTGTTCATTTCTGTTTACTGCATAGCTCACATGACCATTTGTTATTAATGTATCATGCATACTAATTAAATTTTGTTCTCCTATTTGACCAGTTATGATGGATATTTTAATCCAACCAGAATAAACTGATCCATATATTTCAGAACTACCTTTGGTCCATGTTAATTTTTTTTCACTTTGAATCAACCATATTTGATTGTTATTCATTGAAACTTTAACTGCTCGATCAGAAATAGTCTCAAATGTTAGAATAGCATGAATTGTTGTCAACACAGGACTAACTGAATTCAAATTGACAATTACACTTGCATAGCCTCTTGTTACTTGAACTGAAAATTTGTCACCAAAATTTACCTTGGCTCCAATATCGAAAAAATCACCATTCACAGTTGATTCGTCAATTTTTGGTGCTGGAAAATTTTCACGAACAGACAATATCCAGTTGGCCAAGAATACTTCAAGTGTGTACGCATTTTGATTTACTATTTGTGATGGATAGCATAGAGTAAAGCCTTGTCTACTAGCTTTAATTATGTAAGGATAAGTATGTATTGGATTTTCACCAGTTCCAACTAGCCAATTCTGAAACCATGCATTTGTTGGCGTATATTTGTTTGTCGTTGATGCTGTTCTTGGCAATACTTTGTGTTCAACTGCATCTGGTAAAAGACCAAATGAGCTTGTTAAGCCTTTAATCAAAATTATCAAAAACAAGGTTAAAATATATTTCATTTTTTTATTTAAATTTTAATTTAATCCTAACTTTCTTTATTATTATATTAATAATGTTTAGCTACCTGATTCAATTTGATTTTAAATATTTATCTTACATATTAATCAGAATTTAAATAAATATTTTCCAAGAATTAAAGAGCTCATATTTTTTTTATTTTTTTAACAATCTTATTTATAGCATCTAATTGTTTTTAATAGCTTAGAATTAATCCAAATAATTCAAACTTTCTAATATATATTTTGAAATTTTAAACAATTTCTATTAATTAACAACATGCAAATCGAGTTCTAATTAAATAAACATTGTCCATTCGCATTGTTCATATTTTGCATTTTATTTTTATTAAATTTAAAAATTTATTTTTTTTAAAATATTTTATTTAAAAAGCGGGCTGATTTAGAAAAGCCATTCTTAATAATATGAAAAATTTTTTCATCGTTTTTCATTCATTCTTAGCATAATTCTAGATTAAATAAAAAATAATAATTTACAAATAAAACTAAATGTAAAAATACTTGTAAATTTTAGAACTTTTTTCCAAATTATTAAATGCCTGAACGACTTTAGGGTTATTTGGTGCTAGATTGGCAAGAGCTTTTAGAACAGTTGTTCGCACAAACTCACTACTGTCTAATTCAAGCATATCAATTAAATTTTGAATTATTTTTTTTTTTCGTACGCCGAGCATTTCCTTTCAAAATTAAAATAAAAAATTTTACCAGACCTTTTTTTTTTATTTTAGCTTACAATTGAAATCACCGATTTAGCTCTTATTTCTTCATCATTGTGTTCAAGATTTCTTAAAAAAAAGTTTTAAAAAATAATATAAAATTCATTTATTTATTTATTTACTTTATTACAAAATTAAAAGCCATTTCAAACATTTGAAGGTCTTTGATACTTTTACCAATAGCTAGTCTAACCTCTTTAATTGGATCACTAGATAGTCGATCTAATAAAAGTTTGTATACTGTGTCGTATAGATTATTATTGTTTAATAGATTGGCTCCTATATGTGACAAGAGCTTTGCAGCAGAAATGCGTGCTGTCCAATTTTTGGCACTTTCAACTGCTTTGATCAAAAATTGAATAATTTTGGTTTCTTTTTTGCCAAAAAGCCTGACTAAACTTTCTAAACAAAGAGACTTTTTGTCCTCATCTTTTGTGTACTCATAAATACGAGTTAACTTTTTGACAGCTTTCTCATTTTGCTTATCGCCTAGTTGACCAATGCACAGACATGCTTTTAGTGCTAAGTCTAGATTTTTCGAATCAATTAACTCTTCTAAAGTATTTATAAACTCTTTAAATTGTTTCAAATCTTCCAATACGGTGCAATATTTTCCTCGAAGAATGCAGCCTAGAATTTCCACTTTTATCTCATCCGTAGTGGTTTTTAATTTATTTATGAGATATTCAATAAGATAACAATTCCAGTATCCTAAGAGAATCAGAGATTTGGCTGTTTCATAGCGAATCAACTCGTCTTCGTCAATGTTTTCCAATATTTGACTTAATGTAAAAATAATTGAACTATCTCCAACTTGCAGCAAGCCTAGGTGTCTAATAGCTTCTAGTTTTTGGTCAATGCAATTTGATTTCAAGTTGTTATTTACCAAATACTAAAAATATCAAATTAATACATAGTTTATGTCATATTTTAATTTTAAAAAAAAATAATTAAAAACTTCAAGAATTTTTTTCCCGTTTTTTTTTTTTTCAAAAAAATATCAAAACCGTCTAAAATTTAACTATTCATTAACTATTCAAAATTAACTCATGAGTGATGAAAGAAAGAGAAAAAATAAATTAAAAATTAAAATTAAAAATTTTGATAGAAAATTTTAAATTGACAAATTTGAATTATTAATTTTAATATATTTTTCTTTTGTCGCTTGTTTGTATGGTTTGGTCAGAAGCTCAAAGATGAGCAAATAACTTCAGTAATAATTTTTTTCTCTTTTCTTTTGGTAGCTTTTCATTTCACTCAGACAGGTATTTACGAACTGTCTTATCCATTCTTTCTTCCATCTTTTTTCATTCTCTTTTCTTTTTGTTGTATTTCTAAAATTTTCGAATCGCATAAATCAGTAAGTTCATTACAGTCTTCAACTTTTTTGTACATAGATTACACATAAATACATAAATAAGGCTTTAGAAAGGCAAAGTAAAATTTTTGATCAAATTTCATATTTCAAAATTGCTCAAAATATTTCAAATGCGCAATTAAATTTCATCGCACATTTTTGAATATTTGTAACATTTCAAAGATTTATTTTTGAACTGTTGAAAAAGGATTGTAATTTCTAAAAATGCATTGAAATTATATTGCGCATTTAAAATAGTTTGAGCAATTTTGAAATATGAAATTTGATCAAAAATTTTACTTTGCCCTTTAGAAATTTTTGGTCTTTATTCTTTTCAAGCCAAATCAAGAAGTGTAGAAAAGAGCTTTGAACGTTTTATTTAAGATTAGTAAATTCATTTGGGATCAAGAGAACAATGTTGAACTTTTCAACGTTTAAACATTCAATTTTCAATAAAATAAAATTTAATAAAACTATTTTGCATAGTCCTAAATGAGTAAAATTTTTGCATAACTTATCAGATTAAAATAAAAATTTTTAAGTCAAAAAATTTTGTACCAAAAAAACATCATTTACTTTAATCCTTTCAAATTTGGGGCCACTATGAACTTCTGAAGCATTGTCCGGTTTTAGATCGTTCCAAGTAAATGTTGGATGCTTAATTGTTTCTGATGGTTCATCAATTTTAAACTTCGGTCTTTTGGTCAGCTCATTTTTATTCAAATTAAAAGAATTAAATTGTATTTCTGTTTGTTTTTTTAAATCATGTAAATTGATTAAACGAGATCGTTTATAATATTCTTTAAAATCATCGTTTTTTGCATACTGAGACTTTGATTGAAGTTTTTTCTTATGAAGCTTTAATGGCAAAGGTTCCGGAGGCAAAAACGGATGAGGCACATAATTCCTAAAAGTGGTTGTAGGTCTCATTTTAAGTAGTTTCTTTGACGTTGTTTCTTTTTTTTCATTCTCTAATTCAGATAAACTAGAATCAGTTTTTTTAATGCTCAATTGAGTGGCAGAGCATATTTGTTTAGACAAGTTTTTCAAATCAGTTGCTATTTTTAGCAGTTCAATTTCATCATTGTTTAAATTTTTTTTTTCTTCCAAGAACGGTACTCGACCATCAATCATTTTTGCTTTAAAATTATTTAAAGTTAATAAAATAATGAAATAGAAAATTAGTTTTTACCATCATCGATTGTTATGTAAGAAGTAGTTATAGCTAAGGGTAGTCGATGATAAGAATTTGAATTTAATTTGAGCAGAGCTTTGGAATAATCAGACAGGTCAAATCGATTGTGTTCGCTGATTAAACGTTCTAATTTACTTTTTCTTTCTTCTTGAATCTCTTTTTTGTCCTCTGTTTCATTATCATTTTTAATAATAACACTTGGACTTGCAGTTTTACTATTCTTTTCTGATATAGAACTTTCATTTGGTTTTATTATTCTAGGACTTTCTGTTATAACTTCTTTATCGTTTGAGCAATCTTCAAACTTTTGGCTTTCTAAATACTGCTGTATTACTTGGTTTTGATTAGTTTCTACTTCAACAAGGCTCTCTTCATCCAATATCTACACAATTTAGCTTCTTAGATTAAATCTAGAATAAATTAAAGCATACTGAACGATCGGGTGTATTTAACAGCGAATTAGTACTTCCATTGCTACTTTTTTCCCATTTGAAAAAAACTTCTTCTCGTGATTCAGTGTGCAGAATCGAAGAAGTTGTTCTAGGCGCAACCTGGTCCACTGCTACAGGCTTGTCTAAATTTAATTGTTTTTTTTTTTAGATAATAGTCAAAAGTAAAAAAACAAGAGGCATGACATGACAAATTTAATACCTAAATTTTTAATTTTTATTGAATTAAGATACTATGAAAATGTTTATAAATCAAATAAATTTAAAAGTTCAGTAAATTTTCTTCGTTTTTCAAAAATAATTTTGGGCATTTTTTCACGAATGTTTGACAGTTAATTGATCAAGAATAAAATTTTTACTCCTTTTTTTTGGGAAATCAAAACAATTAGTAATTAAAATCTAATTGATGTTTTATTTTTTGACTTTTTTGTACGTAACAGAAAATGTATTAAGTAAAAATTTTCTTTTTATTTGTAGTTGAATTTCACAGTATCTTTCAAACATCAGTGATAATGCCCAAAAATATTATTTAAAATAAAAGTTTTTTAATATATTTTATTAAAATTTAATTCCAATATATTCATTAATGCTAAGATAATAAAATTTTTACCATAAACAAGTATTAAACATAGGCAAATTTGTTTGTGATTCCTCATTTTTCAAATATACTTCGAACTAATTAGACAAGACTCAAATCCTGTATTCTGTATTCAGTGGAATTGAGTGACCAAGACAAGCCATTTTAAATATATGATAAAAATGGGTTTGAGCAATGAGAAAAGCCCAGTAGAAGGTAAAATATGCGCTAAATTTTTTGAGGAAAATGGTTTGAAAATACAAATGGCTCGGAAGCATAATTAAAAGAGATTTATTTTTATTTCAATTTTTTTTTATCCTAGGCATTTTTTTCTTGACCACATAATTCTTACTTGATCACTTATTTTTTTTTGGTCACTAAATTTATGATCATATATTTTGTAGTTTGATTTCGGTCACTAATTCCGAAAAAGCAAATAGCTCAGATATAATGCAATAGACTCCCATGTTTTTCTAATAAAACTACGTAAATTTGGTTGACAAATTATTCGAAAAGGATATTAAAAATACTCAAGTTAAATAATGAAAAATTAGTGTAAAATACAACAAAAAAAATTCAAAAATTTTTTCCGTTCACATTCAGTTTGTTTGGTTTGTTAGCGTTTCCTGAATAAATTGTTTTCCAATTGATTTTTTTAATGATCAAATTATTAAAATAGAAAAAAAAATTTTTAATTTTATTTAATTTTGAAGAACATTTTCTTAAAATATATTTTTATTTTTGTTAAATAAATTGAATGTTTCAATTGAAATTTTATTATTAAAAAAATGAAATTACCTTCACTGATAATCGACGGTTCCTTTTGAATTAGAATTGACTTTTGCTTACGTAACAAATTATTTTTTTCTCTACTTAAACAAGTTATGGGCTCGACGATTTTTTCAATTTGTGCCTCGAGCCATTCGACACGTTGGCGTATTTTTTCCAAGTCTATCTGAGTACGGGTTGACAATCGAAGCTTAACTCGAGCGAATTCAAGCTCTGAATTAAGCTTTTTTAAAACAAAAAATTTAATTAAATTATTATTGTAGAGTTTGATTAAATGTTCATCGTCAAGTTCCGAAATGACCAAGTTTTTTAAATTCAAGATTTCAGTGTCAAAATCAGCATCGAATTGATTTGCATTGGAATCGGTCAAAAACGATCGATTGCTTGCTCGTTCCAAACGTTCATTTAGCTCATTTTCAATTAGCTGAATATAGTCTATTTGAGATTGTATTAGTTTATCAGTTCGAAAATGTTTGCTTTCTAATTCATTCTTGTGCGCTGATTTCAGTCGGCTTAGCATTGTTGCTTTCAATTGTTTTTAATTCCAATTTTGAAAATTAATTAAATAATTTCTTGTTTCCATAGAGATTTGAAAATTGCCAATGGGAGACTTTTTGGCTAGATTTTACTTTAAATTTATGGAATAAAGAATGGAAAAATTTTTTTTTTATTAACTATTTATTAAAAATTATTGATTTTATTTTTTTATAAGTTAATAAATTATTTTAAAATTTTAATCAAAAAAAAATTTTTTTTTTCATAAAATAAAATAAACTTCCGAATGTAAGTGCTTTAGTGTGTGTGTTTCTATAAATTGATAAAAAATGTTTTTAAAAACTATTTTCCCAAACTATGGCTGACAACAACAAGCTTCTATTAATAAAAAAAGTTTTAACTGAAGCAATTCTTTCTTCGACTGGACACGGCTATCCAAATAAAGTCCGAACAAACAAATGGTCTGTGAAGCTCCTTTGGATCACAAGCACATTAATCTCAATTGGATTGTGCAGCTTTTTAATTATTCAAAGTATAATGAATTATTTTAAATATGATGTTACGACCAAAATTCGCCTAATAAATGATTTTAATATCGAATTTCCGACAATTACAGTGTGCAATCTTAATTTTCTAACTACCGAATTGTTCACTAAAACAATGGGCAACAATTTAAATGTCTCACCTGACAATAGCTTTGTTGATTTAACTTTCAGGTACTTGATAGACACAAAATTTACCAACCTAAAAGATTATGGAGATTCAAAGGAAAAGCTTATTTTAAAAGCCTTTGAAAATATTAAAGAAATCAATAAGAGTGAAATAGTTTATTTCTATCATCCAGAACATGGCAATTGTTATCAAATAAATTCAGGATTCGACCAAAATGGAAATCAAATTCCTCTAATGAGATTTCTTAGGTCTGGTCGAATTCAAGCTGTCTCACTTTGGCTAAATGTGAGCTTGCACAAAGAGCTTAAAAAGTATTATTTGAACATGGGTGGTATTATTTTTGTCCATAACAAAACCCAGTCGCCGCTCACTGTTGATGGCGTAATTCTTAGTCCAGGTCTGGTGACAAATATTGGTCTTACTAGGATATTTTCCAATCAAAAACATAAACCATACAGCAATTGTGACGGTAGTACGGACAAAATAGAAAACTACGATTCGAATTTGTACAAACTAGTGTTTGAAAGAAACAATAATTACAATAGTCGGATATGCATTGATTTGTGCTACCAAGAACAGTTAATTTTAAAATGTAATTGCACTGATAAAGCAGTTGTGTCTTATTTTGAAAGCAATAATTGTAAATATGATAATCTTTGTTTGAATGAAGTATATGAAAAAACATTTAGAAATTTGGATTTAATTTGCTATAAAAAATGTCCATTGGAATGTGAAAGAATAACCTATTCAAAAATGATAACTAGTGCTAAATTAGGAAATGATGAATGGGTGAAAAATTATGAAAATTATTTTTCTATGCCAAATAGTTCAATATTAAATGAATTGGCAGTGGTGAATGTTTATTACGAAAGTTTGGCCTATACTGAATTAACTGAAGCTCCTACTCTAAATGAAATTTCTCTTTTGGCAAACATTGGAGGTCTGGTCGGCCTTTTTTTAGGACTTAGTTTACTCAGTTTTGTCGAATTAATCGAATTGATTATTCAAGTTTTGTTTGTGTTAATTTCAAACAAAGTTTCAACTAAATAAGTTAAAATTTTTCTATTTTTTGTCTTAAAATTAAAATTTAAGTCCCATGGATAAAATTAAATATGATTTTAAATAAAGAAAAAATAACAAATAATTTAATATCTGTTTTACAATTTAGTAAAAATTTAAATTTCCAATTAGAAGGTCTAGATAAATCAGACTTTGTACTGGTCCTTGTGGAATTATTGATCCGTTTAAATCAGTTTTAAAATTATTAATTTTTTTTCAAAATACATAAAATTCAATTTTCTACTAATTTGCATATTCTTCCCAAGTTTTTAGCAGCAGTTTAGTATTTTTTTCAGAGAGTGCTAATCAGACTTTATCGTGGCAGTAAGAAAGAATCGACAAATTATACTTACCAATCATTGCACCAACTTTCTTTTTCAAATTTAGAAAGAATGTTCATATTTGAAAATTTTGTTTCAAATATTAAGAGTCATGCATTTCACTCAAATTATCAATTAAAAATTTTTAAAATCTTGAAAAAAAAAATTCAAATTTCAAACGATCCGTAAGAGAAAATTTAGTTTTTGCTTGGAAAAAAAATCCAATTTGTTCAATAGGCTTTTCATCCATGTTTATTGTTTGTTCCATGATTGGTATATTGGCAATGTGAAATTTTAGTGCAAAAATTACAGTACAAAAGGAAAAACTTTGTAATTTTTTCTCTAGATATGCAAAAATAATTCTGTAAACAGTACAATCTTGTACAAATTTATATAGACAAAATCTAAATTCTGCAAATACTGTACAATTTAGTGCAAATTTTATCAAATGTTCTTTTTTATTGTTGTACAATTTACAGAAAAATGAAGACTATTTGCAGAATTTAGAATTCGCTTGTATAAATTTGTGCAACATTGTACTGTTTAATGAACTAGAGAAAAAATTATTAAGTTTTTCCTTTTTGTACTATGATTTTACATTGCTGGTATATTAGATGACTGATGACTGTTTTTTTCAATATGATTCTCAGTACTTTATATTATATTGTTTATATTCTTTGTTTTAGTTGATTATTTATTACTTAATAAAAGGGATAAAACTGTACTGTATATTTGATTAAGTTAATGCTTTGTAAATAGTTAATAGCTTGTTTGTATTTTATTGATGCATTTAGATGATACTTTAATAATTTAAATCTTTGTGTAGATTTTTTTGTTAAATTGTTGAAATGTTTTTGAATGATATTGCTCTCAATCAACTGTGTAAGTCTGTTATTTATGTGCAATTTTTCGCAAAAAAAATAAATAGTTAAATTTGGAATTAATTTATTTAAAAAAAAAATGAAATAATAATAGTTTATTCTAAAAATAAGGCACAATACATAAATTGAAAATTTAAATTGAATATTCGCATACTCTCTCTAGTCTAACTGGCTTGTAATTTTTAAATCTAGGCAAAAAATTTAACCATGTGTTGCTAGCACTTGTTTCCTGCTCTAAGTCATCAAGTAGCATTACGCTTTCATTATCGGAAAAATTTTTTTCTTCTTTGATGCAAAACAAACTATTTTCGTCATCAGTATCGTAAAGATAATCTCTCTTACGATTAGATAAAATTGCCGATAGGAAGACCACTGTTACAATAACTATATAAATAAAAATAATGGATAAAATATAAAAAATTGGAGTTTTTAACTGAGATAAACTGAACTCGAATGTGTAATCATAAGTTAAGTTGAGGGCATAAGGTTCCAGTAGGTATTCATCAAAGCTAAAGTTGTTAAAACCACTCTTATCATAAATTTTATAATCTGTTTGGTTCCAAATCATGTCTGTAAATTTTTCACTCTCCAAATAGTAATCAAACATGTTATTCTCCTAATAAAACATTGCGTTAAATAATTTATCTATTAACAAGAAAAAATATTTATTTTAAATTAGAAAAACTGCGTCAAAAAATATAAATTAATTTTTTCTATTTTCACTTGGAATTTAATTTTTAAAAATCTAATAAATAAATTTATTTAAAGGCAAGTTGTACTGCATATTAATTAGAATTATTGAAATTAATTTTTAAAAATTTAGAAAAAAATTAAGGCACTTGTTTGCCACTCAAGAATTTAATAAAAAAAAAATGGTAGTTCTCAAAAATTTAGATGAGTTTGTATGTAATTGAATTATACGAATTATTTTTTGTTTATTTAACATGGTATCCTTAAATATTTAAAGTAGCAATTAGTTTATTTCCTTTATTTGCTCACTATTAATTGTCATCTAGACAAATGCTCTTCGTGCATCGTTTTAGTCTCAAATGAAATTTTTCTCTCTCTCTTCATCAGTCTATCTTGATCTCTTTCAATAGGAATATAAATTTTGATTCTTAATCTTCTATTATTTACAAGATACAAGTATCACCCGAGTACTCATTGGAGAATTTCATTCAAATAAGATGTATTCATTAGAAAAATAATTAGCTGAAAATTTGTCAAATTTTTTATTTATTTTTTTTTGTTCATGTTTCTAATTAGATTCTTTTTTTCGTCTAAGTAGTTTTCAGCTAAAACTGCAAAGCAAATGTATGACTGCATGCATTCAGACTGTTGTCAACTCAAATACAATACGCTTTAAGTCTCCTTAAGATTTGAATCATGTAAAATATGGGCTAAACAAAAAGAAAAAACATTTTAAGTCTTTCCTTTTAAGTTTGAATTTTTGTGAGCTTTTAATAAGACAAAGCAATTTAAAAGAAGTTTTTCATTCACAAAAACAGTGACACTTTTTTAAACTAAATTACTAAAAACAAATATTTTAATTTTTCTTGAAATTGAGACTTTGTAAATAAATAGAAGTGCTGTTTTTTCATCATTCTATTTTTATTTTTAATGAATAAATTTTGTTTTTGTTTAATAAAATGCTTGAGACTTGCTTTTAAGAATTTTTTTTTAAATGTTACTCTTTTATTGATGACAACAAAAAATCGAAAAAAATTTCCAATTTAAACTACTTGAACAAAAGAATTGTTTAAAATAAGAATGTTTTAAAAATTCGCATTGCTTTTTTGTGAAAAAAAAAGACACATTTAAATTCAAAATTGTTGAAAAACCAGTTATTAATTCTAGAAAATGATAAAATAAAAGTTTTTTTTCCAATTGCCTAGAAGATTGAAATTTTGCTGTTGTTGTTGTAGAAAAAAAAATAAATTAAATGCTTCAAAGAAATTATTTACTACAAAAAAACTGCCATAATCAGATTATTTAAATAAGAATAATAGAATAAATCTTTGAATAAAAAAAAAACGAAAAAACAAAGAGGAAATAATGCTAATAATACTTACAAAGAGCATCTCATTTTCATTTTATAGACCTAGAATTTTAACAGCATAAATTTTTAAATGAAACTTTAGATTAAATTAAAACGGCATATTATATCTGTTTTCTAGAAAATTTCATTTCTAAAAATAAATTATAAAGAGAAATTACTTGACTTATTTTTTTTTCTATTAATATCATCAAATAAAATAAAAATTGATCTTATTTGCATTCAAGCTTAAACAAAAATTGATCAAAATATATTTTGGAAAAAAATTAGATTTAATGTTAAGACTAGTACTTGAACAGTAAGAAAAAAACACTTATTTTAAATTATTTTGTCAATTATTTAACAATTTTTCTTACTAACTTAATTTATAATAGTAACAAAATAGTTATCAATTACTCAAAAATCGCATTAAAAAACTGCATGATTTCACTATAGATTTCATCAGCGCTGCATAATAAATTAATCAGCTTATTTACAAAATTTTGTTTTATCTTCAACTTCTAAAATTTGTGATTAATAGTTAAATAAAATCGTAGATTTTTTTTATTGAACTAAACTGAATTGAATTGAACAAAATTTTAAAAATTAGCATTCTACTTCCCAACTAATCGGAAGAATATCATTCATTGTATTGTTTTTTTAATTAAAAATCTAAAATAAATGTTTAATAAGCCAAAGACTGTGAATTAATAAGTTTTCTAATTAGTGTTAAGATGTGTGCTTTTCAAGCAAAAGTAATTTTGAATGATGCTCATCTAGAGAATAAAAAAATTTAATAATTTATTGAACAATTTAAATTTTAAAATTAAAAATAAAATTTAATTAATTTTTTCAACTTTTTTACTTTTTCTTAATTTTTACTAAAAAACTCAAAAAACCTTTGATATTGTTTGTCAAGGTTAATTAAAAATATTTTTGAACAAAAAAATATAAGAACATTTACCGATTGTTTTAGATATAGCTTGATTTTCTATTACCAACAAATTAAAAGTAAATAACTGAAAATTTTTATATTTGACACGGCAAAAAATATTGGTTTAATCATGCAATTTTCTAATCATATCCCGAAAATAATACTTTGATGAAATAAAATATTTTGAAAAATATTTAAAAGTGAAGTTTTTATTTTAGAAAAATTACCTGATATGTTTAGAACAAAAATTTAAACTAATAAAACAGTTGTAATTTGAAAGGAAATTAGCTAGAAATTAGCTTTATTAGCGTGATAAATAATCACAAAGCATATTTTGGGATGACAGGTTCGCAAAAGGCATTTTTAGAAATAAATTACTAAAAAATTGATTTCTGATAAACTAAAGAGAATTTATCTGAATTTTCAAAGTAATTATGGAATTATTGAATCGAATTTAGAGTCTATTATTATCAATTTAAAAGAGAGAAAAATTCCTAATTGTTAAATGATTAGTTGAGCATTTTAAAACTTTTTGCTTTTAGTTATCAATTAAGTCTATTTGTTCTAAAACCGATTTTAAGCGGAATTTCAATCAAGATTTTCAAATTTATTTTGCTATTTTTTTCTTAGCCTAAATGCATACACACTAATGAATAGACAATTTTATCAATAAATAATTAATAATCTTTTTCAAAGCACTTGCAAGAAAACTCTAACTGAACTCTTATGAAGAATCTATCAATGAGGCAAATAAGGCAAATTTCTAAATATATCTAACTAGGATTACAAACAATAAACAAGAATGTGATAAACTGTAGTGAAGAATCAGCATTTATGTTAGTAAAATTGGACGGCTCAGTTCCAAGAGAACTTTAACAGCTAAACAGATTAGAAGACTAGCTTAATTTCACAGTCTTAAAAAAGAAACGAGAACCTGGAGACCTTTCAAAATAGTAAATAAGTTCAGCTAAACAATTTATTAACCATCAACAATTTTGCAAGAGCTATCAATCAAATTGTTTGATAACACTATAATATCTCCCTACAAATAAAATAGCGTTGGCAGCCGTACCCGCGGTCCTGGGTCCGATCCCAATTTTTTTCGAACCGGGACTGGGTCCGTCTTGATTTTTCGAAATATTTGGGTAAATAAAATATTCTAATATCTTAAAAAATAAAATCTTCTAAAATAAAATATTTTAAAAGCTACATAAAATTTTGATTTTTAATTAAATAAAGACTTTGAAATATCATAATCAAACCTTATCATCTGAGAAGTCAATAACTTGTGGGGTCCCTCAAGGCAGTTGTCTCTCACCGACTTTATTTATTCTTTTCTTTAGTGATATTGCCTACAGTCTACCAAAGGAAGTAAAAATTGCTCTGTTTGCCGATGATCTTTGTATATGGATCACAAGAACCTCAAAAAAAGAAATTGAGCGCATCCTTCAAAATGCAATAGACAAAATCGTAGAGTTTTGCAAAAAATGGGGCTTCAAAATTAATAAAACAAAAACATGTCACACTACTTTCACAAGGGCTGGTGCTAGAAAAAACTACGAAAGAAAATACAAGCTAAATGTTAAAATTGAACAAGAAGAGGTACCACTTGAGCAAAATCCAACCTTTTTAGGTATCAAACTGGATCCAAAACTTGCCTACACAGCACATCTACAAGACGTCATTAAGAAACAGACGTCAAAAATGAATCTAATTCGTAAAATTAAAAGCTTTAAATGGAGTTCATCCCTAAGAATCAATTTAACCCTCTATAAAACTCTAATCCGCTCGCTTTTTGACTATTGTTTCATTGTTTTAAATTCGGGGACAGAAAAAATAAAGCTTTAACTACAAAAAATGCAAAACAGGATTCTGAGAATTATAAATTTTTTTCCTCTCAAAACAAGCATTGATACTATACACAGAGTGCTTAAAATTGATAAAATAGAAGACAGATCAAACCAACTATTCATTAAATTTATGAAAACAAGAGCTCAACATGAACTAATCGCAAAAGAAATC
>PJRA01000313.1:116462-138091 GCA_016987375.1 Brachionus koreanus | reverse complement strand
ATTCTTAAATATTTAAAAAATATAAAAATAAAAAAAACATCTTTTGAAAATCATCAGTAAATAAATCGAATTGATTTTTTTATCAGAACATTTGTTAAGTTAGATTATTTTAAAAATAGTTTCACTTGGTTTACCTAGAATTTATCAAGTTTTAATTTAAAAAAATAATACAAAAAGGATACCATATATATGGTACCATATGGATACTTAGAGACCACGAACAGGACGACTGCAAATAGTCAAAAAATTTTTATTTTTTTTTTATTTTATTTAGTTAACTGATCAATAGATATTTTATTCAGATTTTAAAGAAATTTTAGATTGTACTAGATTTTTACATGATTGTACAAGTTTTATTATTTTCGAGAAATAAAAATTAAGAGTGATTTAATTATTTTTCTATTTAAATTTTAATAAATGTACTAAGTTTTCACATTGCCGAGATTTTCTCGTTTTTGTAAAAGAGCTGAAGAGTTTGATTGTCTAATCTACCCGACATCTTCTAACAAAGAGTTTTCGCAGTACTAACTTTGATTTTTCATTTGTTCATCCATGCATCTAATCCAGATAGATGAGTTTGTAAGCTAACTTTGATTATTTGAAAGCTTGCTTTACACCAGCTTCAATTCTGTGGTCATTTGAAAGCACGTTTTGATGATTTATTGAGACTTTTTCTTACTGGCATTGAAGATGCGTGCTTGTATGTAGTAGTAGCTTGTTCAAAGTAATTTTAAACATGTTCAAACAA
Source organism: Brachionus koreanus (assembly GCA_016987375.1). Taxonomy (NCBI): domain Eukaryota; kingdom Metazoa; phylum Rotifera; class Eurotatoria; order Ploima; family Brachionidae; genus Brachionus; species Brachionus koreanus. Next base: position 137,343 of record PJRA01000313.1, on the reverse strand, counting down.
TTCATTGGAGTACAACATTTTTAAACAACAAACAAATCAATTTTAGAAAGTTTATTATTTACTAAAATCAATTAATTAGAAAAAAAGTATAAGTACATTTATAAATTGAGTAACAATCGCTCTAAATTAAGATGAACTTTTGAGAAATTATTTATGTTCTTTTAGTTATGAAAGCAACTAACAATTTAATATATCCATTCTAGTATTTAAGTTAGACATTATTTATCAATTAACTAATAAATCATACTACAATGAAATAATAAATGATTCAGATTAGCTAATAGAATTAAAAAAAAATGAATAAATTTAAACGAGAAATTTTAATTTTTTTTTAAATACTTTATAAAGATAATTTTTTTTATGAATGAAATAATTTTATTATAAAAAAATTACAGTTTGAAATAATTTTTAACACATATTTTTAGTATTCAAATAAATTAATGAAAAACAAATCATTTATAAAAATAACATTATTTATAAAAAATTTAACATTAAACAAAATTTCTTAAAAAGATCTCTTCATAATTTGATTCAGTTATTGATAATGGCACAAGCTACTTGCCAAAGCCGATCATCCCTAACAAATTTGAAAAGTTGAAACCAAATTTTACATTAATACCATTCCAATCAATACCATTATTCTTTGAACAGTATCAATTATATCTATCATTATTTGAATTGTGGATAGTGGCAATTGTCCAACCATTCCAATCAATACCATTATTCTTTGAACAGTTTCAATTATATCTATCATTATTTGAATTGTGGATAGTGGCAATTGTCCAACCATTCCAATCAATACCATTATTATTTTGGAAACAGTTTTGGGTAGAAGAAATTAATTGAAGTAGTTTTTTTTTTTCAGTTTATTTTTTTTTAAATTAATTTAATTTTAAATTAATTTTTTTTAAATAGTGAACTTCACTCAGAAAAATATGAAATTGAACCATTTGTCAATCACATTTTTATGGACAATGGATTAACCATGAGATAACTAGTTTTGCAGTTTCTACCGAAGAAGAAAAAGACTTGCCAGCTTGTACTAAATGTGAGCGCACTGCAAAATGTCTACCTGTTAAAATTATATCCAACTTTACATGTAATTGTATTCAACAAATGTCACATAGATGCATTGAATTTACTCGCTCAACAGTTAAATTTACTAAACCAACATGCAAAAACCCCGTAACAGGTCAACAAAACATGCAAACAGCTTTCATAAATGGTTCATCAATTTTTGGTGTGAGTTTAGAAGAAAATGAAAAGCTAAGAGATAAAAGTTTGGGCAAAGGAAGAATGATGGTATCAGCCGGAAATTTACTGTCAAAAAACAACAAAGAAAAACCCTCAAACCTACTTAGTTTTACAATTTTTATTTTAAAAAATTTTCCGGAAAATTTTTTAAAAGTAACTCTCAAAAAAATATTTAATTTATAAAAAAAAAATATTTAAAATCTTGCACAAAAAATATAAAAATTGTAAAATTAAGTCATTTTTGAGATAAATTTTTAGAAGATTGTAGTTATTTTCAATTTTAAAAGAATTAATGAGAGAATTTTTATACACATGGAAATTTTTCAAATAGAAAAAAAAATATTATATATTTTTATTTAAATATTTTTTAAATAAATAAATTTTATTAAATTAAATAAATAATAATTCTTTTTTCTATAATTTTGTAAAAAAAAGCATAAATGTTTTGAGATTTTTTTAATTTTGATCATGAAGTTCAAATTTAATATCTACGATTTTATTTAGAGAGACATTGATACCAACAGATTTGATGGTTTGAATATTATATCCTTTAAAAATTGGAGAGTACTTGTGCGTTTGAATGAGAGCTTCATCTGCTGAGCCGTCGTATTTTAGCTCAATAATCATCCCTAGTTTTGTTTCTCCATCAATTAGTAAAATATCAGCTCTTCCTCTCTTTTTGTGCCAAATTTCAGTGCCAAATTTAAACAAGCTTTTTATTTGCAGTGCACAATAATTTATGACTGAATGGATCAAATCCTCATTTCCATGAACTCCTTTTTCAATAACATCAGCTGTGAGGCTAACAAATTTTGGAAATGCATGGCAATGTGAAAACTTAGTACAAAAATTACAGTACAATAATAAAAAACTAAATTTTATGTTGCAGTTATTTTTAGTCTGAAATTTTTTTAAAATAATTTAATGTACAATTCTTTAGTAATTAATTAATATAAAAATAAAATAAATATCTTTTGAAAATCATCAATAAATGATTATTTTTTTTTAATATGAACATTTGTTAGGTTAGATAATTAAAAAAAATTTTACTGTGAATACTCGAAATTTATCTAGTTTAAATTAAACCAAATAATTGAATAAGAAATAAATTCAACTAATGCATATATTATTTTAGTGATTAGTTAAATGATTAATAATTAGATAAAATTAAATTTTATTTTTTATTTACAAAAAAAATTTATAACAACAACATTGTTTTGTACTATAAAGTGTGTAAGAAGTTCAATTTTTGAATCAGAAATTGGATTAATGATTCCTCAGAATGAAGAAAAATTTACTCTTGAACATTGTAAAGGTGAATATCTTTAGTTATGTTCTCTTCATCATAACAAAATTAATCAGATAAGTCGATAATTTCAATTTAGGATCTTGAATCTTAAATAGATTTGCAGATCAATAATTAATCTTCCCCTCATAGAATTTTTTGATTATCTAATTAATTTTGATAGACTTCCGAGTACATAACAATCGATATTTAACTTCACAAGTATTCAAGAGTATCCTTGCCTTTATTTTGAGGCATCAATCATCCAACTTCAGATTCTCGAATTGAAAACTCACACCCATCGTCGATTAAAAAACAACGTTGATGTAAAGTTCGAATGGATATTTTTACATTTCCATCTGCTCAAAAAATTGAACACAATGGATTCTTTGACTTTTCGTTAGGTACTGGTTGTTGTACGATTGAGGGATTTCATAATATATCCCTCCATATGGACCCTGCCTTACCAAACGACCATTAGCTTTCCCTCTACTAATAAATGTTCCAACAACCTGATCTTCTTCCTCTTTCGTATTTACTTTTGAAACTTTCTTTTTGAATAGGGACTAAAAAAATGATATTAGATTACAATTTACGCTTCAGAAGCGCTTTACGTGTTCCAACTCGGAAAATTCAGAATCCTTATCTAAGAAACGGTTTTCAATATTTCTTGTTAATTTCGATTTAGATACAGAATTCTATAAAAATTTAATAAGAAAATATAATTTTCTTTAGTTTAAAATACCTTGTTCTTTTCGAAGTCTTCATCACGTGAATCATAAGCACTTTCAATTTCAGAAACTATTGTAGGTAATTGAGTTTGAATGATTTTGCTGCAATAAGCATTTACGTCGTCAAAACTTGAGATGCAAGAGTTTTTTCATTAAACGGATTTAATGGACAGTTGATTCCTCTGAGAAAGAGAAAAATTTTACATATTTTTCATTAAAAAAAATTAATTTACTTCCTATGAGTAGCTTTGAATTGATCAACATTATTACGACCACCACATAATTTATAAGGACAACTAGTATTTTTGGAACTTCTCAATATAATGTTAGACAAAGAGCAGTCATTAGGAATATTAAAATGTCTCTTCAATTCCATTAATTCATGCTCCAGCTCTTTACAACGAGACTCTAATTTTAAAATCTGTGTTCCTGAAAAAACAAATTTAGTTAAAATATTAATTAAAAAAATTAAATTTTTTAATTATATGTACTTTTGGTCAAGTTCAATTTTTAAGTCAGAATATCTCTGAGACTCTTTGTTATTTAAAAACTCGAGTTGAGCCTTCAACTGATTTCTTAAAATATAAAATTAAATTTCTAGATATTTAAAAGAAAAAAAACTTTATTACTGAGCTGTTCGCGCGTCATTAATTTCAGCCTCTAACTGTGCTTTTTGATTCAGCACTTTTTTAAAATCTGTGTTCCTGAAAAAAAAAATTTAGTTAAAATATTAATTATATTTACCTTTTGTAAGCTATTCTTTTTTTTAAATATTTTATATATTTTGTTAATTCTTTTTATTCTATCTTTTCTTACATTCATTTTCGATAAAATATCTTTAAATTCAGTATTTATTTCTCTTGATATACTGTTTAACAATTAATTAATTTTTTTTTTTTTTCGGATAAAATTACTTATTTTTTTCTCCATTTTTTTCTTTTTGAGACTTTAAATCATTTATCTCTTTATATTTTCTTTATAAATTAAGTTTTTTAAAATAAATTAATTTTTTTATTTAATTAATTTACTTTATTAGTTCTTCGCTTTGTTTTACTATTTCATTCTCTAAATTTTCTTTTATTTTATTAAAATTAGCTAGTAAATTTGACTTTTCTTCTTCTAAAGTTTCTTTATGATCGACTTTATATTTTTCAATTATTATTTTAGCATTATTTAAGTCGATTTCGGCTTTCTTTTTTATTTCAACAAACTTTTAATGTGTTAATAAAATTAATTTTAATTTTTTTCTTTTCTTTTAATACCCTATTCCATTTAGGACAAGAATCTAAGCAAAAATGTTTTTTTGCCTCAGTATTTCGCCAATTATTGAGTGAATCACATCCCGGATAAGGACAATGTTTTTTTTTCACTGTTTTAAGCTCGTTCTGCAAAAATTCTATTTTCTCATTCAGTTCAATTTTTTCTCGTTCGTTATTTTCATTATCAATTTTTCTTTCAAATTGTAAATTTTTAAGTTCAATTTCACTAAAAAGAAAAATTTCTTCTCTAAAAAAATCGTGAGATAGTATTTACTTTGTTGTGAAATCTTTCTTTAATTTCAATATAATAAGATTTAATTCATTTTCGTTATTTTCATACGACTGAATTAGTTCATCTTGGTTTACTAATTTTACCTGTTAATAAATTTAAATAAATGTTTAGAATAATTTATATAAAAATACTTTTAATGAATAGATTTCATCAATTTTATCATCTAAACAATCTTTCCAATTCTGACTAATTTGAGATGTTACTTCTTCACACAGAGATTTCAATTCTTCAATATAAATGTTTTTTTCATCGATTTTCTTATTTGCTTCTTTCAAGCTTTCAAGTAAAAAAGACATCTCATTTGATCTAATTATTGGATCAATTTGAAAATTTTCAAAATCAAAACTATGATTCTCGATTGGAGTTGATGAATCAGGTCTATAAGCGTTCTTCAAATTAAACTTTTTACAGTATTGTGACAAAATAAAAAGAAATGAATATTAAAGACATTTCAAAGTCATGTCAGTGACATTTTTTTTTGTTTTTTTTAAAACTTTGTCTTTTTGAGTTTTTCAAAAGAGAAAATTTTAATTACAAGATAAAAATTTGATCTAGATTGAATAATTTTAATAAACTTAATTTTCAAATAGATGAATAACATTTGATTTTTACATTATCAACATTATCAGTATTATCTTTAATTTTATTATCATTTGAAATTAAAATTTTAAAAATATTGACTTTAATATTTTTAAAGTTGAAATTAAAAGGTAAAAATCAAATGTTAAAATAGTTACATTCAATAATACAAAAATTTTTAAAAAAATTCGAATTCGAAATAAAATCAGAAAAATTAGTCAGTAAACTTAAGATAATAATCTGGTCTTATTAAATCTAATTAATCAAAAAAATTTTTATTTGAATTCTACACTTGAATCGAATTAATAAATATTCTTTAGCATAACTTCAAAGAAAAAAATTAAAAATTTATTTTTTACAAAATTGAAACAAAAGTGGATTTTTTAAAAAAATTGATTAAGAAATTTTTATGTAATTCTTTTTTTTATGACAGAATTACTTGAATACTTGAAATATACTTGAATTTTGGTAATTTTTAGAATTTTTTTTTAAATTTTTTGAATTATTTTATGTAATTGTTTCAACTTTTGATTTTTACATACAAAAGTAAAATAAAAAAATACTTAGAAAAATAAAATTTTAAGTCAAATCTTTCTTTTAATGACTTATAAATTTTTATTGTTGTTAATTGCATTACCTCATTTTTTTTGAAAACACTACCAATGGTATTCAAAGCTTCCTGGATAGTTTCGTTTACAGTTTTTTTTATTTCTGACGATATATCCTATAAAATTATTCTTTATTAAATAGAAATTACATTTAAAAAAACGATACCAGAAAAGAATCATAGAACTTTTGAGGAAATGTCGTTTTCTGTTCCGTAGAAAAATCTTCAAAAGAAACTTTTGTCATTTCGTCATCATTTGAATTATTGGTGAATTTATTTAAATTAACACTCTTTATGGGGCTTTTTTTAACCTTAATAATGACCTTTGATTTATCATTTCTTGGTACCAAAGTGTCCTCTCGTAATGATTCCGTATTACTTGAACTTGAGATAACTGAAACTTTATGTACTCCTAAGAAGACATTTTCAGATCCCTCGTTGTTCAGACGTTTATTCCTATTCTCACTTGACATTTTTATTAAAATGTTTAATGTTTTTTTTTTTTGCAAATCTTAAATAAATACAAAATCATGAAATATATTTATTACTTTTAGATTAAAAAAACTAAAACAAACAGTCATCACACTTTTATCTGAGTTAATGATTAATTTTTATAATTTTAAATATTTAAAAGAAAGCTATTTTTATTTCAACTTTCTTCTTAATTTTGTACAAAGCATTATTCTATTAAATAAAATAAGAAACAAAATTTAATTTCTGTTAATTATAGTAAATTTAAAAAATTTATAATTATTTTTTTATTTTGAATTTAAAATTTTTTAAAATAGTCATCCACATAATGGACAGAAAAAATTTTTTTTTGACTTTAATTTCACAATAGAACATTCAAAATGATATCTATGGAAGCAATCTGTTTTGAGAATCTTTTCATCAATTTTAAAAGCTTCACCACAAAAGGAGCAGAAATTTTTCAAGGAATTTGTCTTTAGCGTGAAATTCATTTCAATTCATAATTTTTTCAAGTCATCAATCGAATCATCAAAATCAACCTCTCTTCCGTTCAACAAAAAATTTAAAAAAAAGCAAACGTAGACACCACAATTATTAGAGTCTTTCTGAATCGGGTGCTTAATTAATTCGATTCTCCATTTTTTTTGAGAAAACAAGGAAAATGTTTTGGAATAGTTTGACCAGTTATTGACTAATTTTTTTTTGTTTATTTCTTTTTCGCCATAAGGATCCAAATAAAAAATTACCGAATTATCACTATCTACTAAAAAACATGTCCAATGATTCATATTTTCATTTATAAAACCGAAGATTTTTTTGTATTTGTCAAACTTTAAAAAAATTCTCAATAAATTTTTATTTATTTTAGTAATCAAGTAAATACTTGGCAATCTTTCTCAATTTTTAAGATGCCATTATTAAAAATTTCAGTTGAATGAAATGAATTTAGCAGTAATATTTTCTCTTTTGGTTTCTTTAGTAAACAACTTGCATTAGCCTCCATAATCTTTTTAAAAATTTAGAAATTATTTTTGAATTTAATATTAATCTTTTTACATTTTCAGATAGCCATTCATTGTTTTATAATCTTTGTATATCTTTTTTTCTTACTAAGATATTATTAATCTTATAATAGAAAAAATTTTCGACGTTAGTACCAGATTCATAAATTTCAATAGAATTAAAGGTGTCATTTGTTTCCATTAGCTCAATATCAATCTTATTATCAAGATCTTCTACTCTTGTTTCTTTTTTTTCTAGAAAATCATCAATAATTTCTTCACTTTCCCATTCCATTTCATCATATAAGCCAAAATCGAATAATTTAATTTTCTTTATTAGTTCACCAAAATGATTCTTTTCAAAAGTTTCAAAATTGTTTTTCTTTATCAAATCAGCTTTTTTTAACTTTAAAGGCAGACTCCATTTTTCATAAGTATATCTATCAGTCTGAAAATGATCTCGCTTAGATTCGAAATCAAAAAATTTAATATTAAAATGATCTTCGTAGATGCTCTTATATTGAGACTTAATATTAAAATAATTTGGTGTAATGAATTCATTTGGAGTCAATCTCTGAAATTTGTTTACACGCTTGTGTTTCCTCCGAAGATTAATTTTTAAATCTTGAAACCTTTTTTCAACATAATTGTTTGAAAGCCTGCTTTGATTAATATCAAAATGTTTGATCATTTAATATCAAAATACTCCAGACCAAAATGGCATTAAATGAAGCTTTTTCGTAATTAATTCAAAAAGTTTTGGAATATAATATTTGTTTTTTGTTGGTCCTATAGTGTCCAGTTGAAAATTTAATATTTCATTAAAATATTTCGTGAAAGGAGAATCTTTTACACATGAAATATCATTGTTTTCGATATAAATTATCTTTTTTTCTTCATTTTCTTTCACATTTTCCATTTTTCTGCAGTTGATGCAAGAATGATCAACTATTTCGACTGAATTATTTAAAATGAAGGCTTTTAATATAAGATAATTAATATCGAACAATTCATTTTTGATTTTGCTTGTAAAAACTATTTTTTAAACTTTTTAGAATCTGATTGAAAACGTTAATACAAATTGAATTTTGTAGGACACAAAATGCACCGATAAACAGATTATAAAATTTCTTAGCTTTTTCACTTCCAACATTTTTTAAAGCATTTTTTGTGTCATTTTGTATATTCTTTAAAAAATGTGTCGAACAAAGATATATAATTGATTTTATCGCAGTCAAAGAAAACTTTTGATTTTCTACAATTACTTGAAATGCTAAATTTAAATAATCATTCACATCAATATTATTTACTGCTTTCATTAAAGAAACTATATTCGCCCATGAAAAATCAGTTACAATCGCTTTTGGTAATTTGAAAAAGTTATAACATTTAAATTTTTCCTGGATTACATAAAGATAAGTAAATATACTAACATTATTGTTAGAATTTGTAAAAAAATCAGCTATCGATATACATTTGTTATTCAAGCTGTCATGGATTACAATTGAATAAATAAGTTTTTCTTGTTGTTGTAGTAATTTTTTGAAAATTCCTCCAGTCGCATCAAAATACCATATTGGGTCTTTGTCATAAACCACAGCCCAGATTTTTAGCTAAAAAATATTAAATTTAGCTTTACACAAAACGAAAATTGAATCAATACCTGAAATTCAGCCAAAAGAATCGCTCCAAATGGATTAGAATGAATTTCATGAACATATCCGTTTATTGATTTTCTGTTATACCCAGGACACTCATATTCAAAAAATAATTTGGCTTTATTACAATCGACTCGGAATTCATTGTCCATTCTAAATCTATGTGCAAACTCGCTTGTCATCTTTCTTAAGTTTGAATTTTTTATGTTCATTTTTACTTGATTATCTTTGAAAAGTTATTTAAATTAAATATTAAGATGAAATTTATGTAATTACTATCTTGAATCGCATCAATTTTGAAGCAAATGGTTTTTTCTATAAACTTCTTGTTTAATTGATTCGCGTGTCTCTCCATCAATCCTTATTTTACCAGCCTAACCTGAGCATGTATTTTCAAGATGCATCAACATGATAACATCATCTGAGTGATTTGGCTTTTTTTCTATAAGAGATTTTACTGATTTCTTGCAAAAAGTACACTTAAATTCTCCATACCAGTAATTATGTCCTAGAAGATCCCTTTTTGTAGTTCGAAATCGATTAAATTTCAATTTTAAATTAGATTTAATTCCACAAATAAAAAATTTTCTCGTAAAAATCTGATTTGATCCAGCCAAAAGAAGAGGTCTTTCATTTTTAGTGGTGTATTTTAAAATTGATCCCCATTCTAAATGATTAAAAACCACTCGAACTTGTTGAGGAGATTTGATTGATACAATTTGTTCAGAATTTTGACTCGAAAGTAATTTTAAGTTATCCAAAACTTTAGTTCTAAACATATTATCGTTCCTGTTCCATTTGACGTATAAATTAAATGAAGCTTTTTCTCTATTAAGGAATGAAAAATATTGTCCAATAATAGCAAAAAAATGACTGTTTTTACCATATGATCCAAATAAATCACACAAATTATTTTCTATCATATACTTTGAGGTACTCTCGACTAGATAGGCAAAATCTTTAAAATTTATGTTTCTTTGCATTATACCAGGTTTATTTATTTTTATCTAAAAGATAAAAAAAGTAAAATTAATAGTAAAACTTATATGATAACGTATAATCTCGATTTTAACGACATGTCACTATATATACAGTGACATGTCGTTAAATATCGAACACTGGTTTAAAAAACGATATAATGACATGTCACTAATTTCGAAAATAGCCCAAAATTGACTTTTTTACAAAATATTTGTCTCGACATTAGTGACATGTCATTATACCAAGAAAAGGGGAAAATCAATAAAAAAATTAAATATTTAAATATTCAAATCTAAGTGGCTTTACCTAATAATCTTCAAAATAAGTTTTTTTTGGAAGGAATTTTATTATTTTTGAATGAAAATTTGATTTTGAGGATTGAAAAAAGAAGACAATATTAATAACGGCTTATTTTAAGAAATATCTTTAAACAATAAACTTATTAATTCAACCTAATTAAAAATTATATACAGTTAATTTTGCGTTTAAAAAATCCGCTAATTTATTTATAGAAAATAACTGATCTTTTTTATCGTTACTCTTCAAAGTTTAAAATAAGAGAAGGAGTGATGAGAACTTGAATGTTTATTATATCAATTAGTCTTTGAGTGGCGTGCCGTCAATGACCGCCATTGAACCGTCAAAAAATGGTGTTGGCCGTTTTGATGTCCATGTACAAAAATAAAATTAAAAAAAAATTTCAAATATGAAAATTTGATAGATAAAAGAATTGAGTGTAAGAAAAAAAGTCAAAATTTGGAAAATATATTCTATCCTCCTCGGCCATCAAGACATCCAACAACAAATTTTTGCGGTCTAGTTGCCGTCACTAACGATATCAAACACTAGTTAATATTTACAATTTGTTTGTAATCACTTTATTTTTTAATTTCATTTTAATTTTTTTTTACTTTTTAGTATTAATTTGTTCTTATAAATTTAATGAAGCAACTTTAGCTTAAACTGAAAGAAAGTTTTTAGTTGCAATACTTGTATAATATCGCACTTTCGTTAGAAATTTATATTAAAATTTCTTTCTTCGAACAGAATGTGTTCATTATCATAATTTAAAAAAATAATCATAATTTAAAAAAAAAATTTCATAGAAATTCTTTTAACTTAAATTTTCAAAAAGAGAATAAGCTTAAAAAGCTTAAAAGCTAATTCTCACATTGCTTTGAACTCCTCTAAAAAAAATTATTAGGAATCAGTTATTGATAAAAAGCTTAAAAATTAAAAAAATATTAGATAAAAGGATAGGAATTATCAGTACGGTGAGAATTTAAAATATTATTTGATTAATTTATTTTAACAATTATTAAAAAGTCTTATTTTCTTAGAATGGAAACCAGACGTTCTTATACTCTTGCATTTAAGAGAGCTGCAATTAAACATTTTGAGAAAACTGGAAGCAAAAGAAAAACATCCCAAAATCTTCAAATTCCCAGAACAGCATTAATCAAGTGGATAAATGAGAAAGAGAAGATAATGGATAAAAATCAAAAAATTACTAAAAGAAGAATTTGGGTAACCGATACTGGTAAAAAGCCTGTTTTCCTTGAAACCGAAAATATTCTTTTTGAATGGTTTCAATTAAAACGAAAAGAACAAATTGCAGTTTCATCATTTGACCTTCAAAAAAAATGCTTTCATTAATTGAAGAAAAGAAAGATGAATTAAATGATAATTTGAATTTTAAAGCATCTTATGGATGGTTGAGAAATTTCATGAAAAGGAGAAATTTGGTTTTGAGGCGTCTTTCAGGTTCTGGCAGAGGCTTTCCTAAAGATTGTCAAAATGTTGTTCAAGAATTTATTAGAACCGTAAATAAAATAATAGACGATTTTAATTTTGAGGCTAAGCAAATTTTTAATTTTGATGAATCTTCATTTTATATGTGCTGCCCTGGTAATTACACAATTGATCATCGTGGTCAAAAAAAATCATATGCAAAAACAAGTGGCAAAGAAAAGGTCAGATTGTCTTGTCTAATGTGTAGCTCGGCGGATGGATCTAAGCTTCCCATACTTTGTGTTGTACCGCGAAAAAAACAAATTCAAAATTTAGAGCTAAATGAAAATATTATTATAATTTATGAAACTAAAGGCAAGTAAAAATTAATTAAATAAATTTTTCTAACAGATCAATTTTTGTTAGGTACTTTTGATAGTCAAAATCTCATCGAGCATTATATTGAGAGTATCTTAAAACCTCATCTTCTTAAAAATCAAATAAAAAAATCTCTAATCATTTTGGACAGAGCAAAATGTCATACAAATGAAGCATTTAAATCTAGCTTACAATCTTGTGGATCCGAATTAGCTTTTATTCCTGCATCACTCACAAGTAATATATTATTCATCTCTATCATCTCTAAAATTAACTCTTGATTTACCTTCATATTTAGATATACTTCAACCAGCAGATGTATCCTGGTTTAAGCTATTAAAAAGTAAGTATAAATTGCTTTGGAATGACTGGTTTTTAAATGACCAAAAACATTTTACTCGTTTCGGTAATATTTCAGGACCTGGGTATTTATCTTTACTTTTTTAGAATTCTAACTTAAGTTTAATTTATTAGATATTAAAAAATGACTGATTGGATAGTTGCTGGATGGTCTGAGCTAAGTAAAGAGTATATTGCACAATCCTTTCTGTATTGTGGTATAGGAACGACTGATTGTTCAGAATTTCATTCAGAACTAAAAAAAATTTATCAAGATGGTATAATACCAATTGATAAACAAATTGATATTAGGAATGAAGATGATGAATTTAATGATATTTTTGACTCCTGTAACACTGATGAAGAAAAACACGAAAGTGAAGAAGATGAAATAAGTTTTTCCGAAGATGATATTTTATTTGTTGAAGATGAAAGCGGCGACGAACTATTTTTAGATCCAAGATTTGATTTAGAAAGTTGTAATTCAGAATCAAATACTTCTTCATGTCAAGATTCAACATCCATTGACAAAAAAAAAGGAAAAAAGAAAAGAAGTGAAAAAAAAAAAGTCAAAAGCGGATATTCAAGAACAACTAAGAAACAAAATTGTGAGTTTTCAAAAGAAATAGCAAGTGATTTAGGCAAAAAAGCTACTTGTTCAAAAAATTTAGTCATGTCACCCAGTGTTTCTAGTCCGACTGTAATATCTAGAAGTGGATCCTCAAGCAAAAAAGCTACTTGTTCAAAAAATTTAGTCATGTCACCCAGTGTTTCTAGCCCGACTGTTATATCTAGTATTAGAGCTTCAAGCAAAAAAGCTACTTGTTCAAAAAATTTAGTCATGTCACCCAGTGTTTCTAGCCCGACTGTTATATCTAGTATTAGAGCCTCAAGCAAAAAAGCTACTTGTTCAAAAGCCTTAGTTAAGTCACCCAGTGTTTCTAGTCCGACTGTAATATCTAGAAGTGGATCCTCAAGCAAAAAAGCTACTTGTTCAAAAAATTTAGTCATGTCACCCAGTGTTTCTAGTCCGACTGTTATATCTAGTATTAGAGCCTCAAGCAAAAAAGCTACTTGTTCAAAAGCCTTAGTTAAGTCACCCAGTGTTTCTAGTCCGACTGTAATATCTAGAAGTGGATCCTCAAGCAAAAAAGCTACTTGTTCAAAAAATTTAGTCATGTCACCCAGTGTTTCTAGTCCGACTGTTATATCTAGTATTAGAGCTTCAAGCAAAAAAGCTACTTGTTCAAAAGCCTTAGTTAAGTCACCCAGTGTTTCTAGTCCGACTGTAATATCTAGAAGTGGATCCTCAAGCAAAAAAGCTACTTGTTCAAAAGCCTTAGTTAAGTCACCCAGTGTTTCTAGTCCGACTGTAATATCTAGAAGTGGATCCTCAAGCAAAAAAGCTACTTGTTCAAAAAATTTAGTCATGTCACCCAGTGTTTCTAGTCCGACTGTAATATCTAGTATTAGAGCTTCAAGCAAAAAAGCTACTTGTTCAAAAGCCTTAGTTAAGTCACCCAGTGTTTCTAGTCCGACTGTAATAACTAGAAGTAGAACTTCAGGCAAAAAAGCTAATAGTTCAAGAGCTTTAGAAAAGTCACCTGTTAGTCACATTAAAACTAATTTCTTAAAAATTCAAATGCATGATAAAAAGTGCTTTAACTGTAATTGTTTTTTTCACTTAGACAATGACCAAAATTCATGGCTTTCGTGTCAGAAATGTGAAAATTGGATATGCGGAAATTGTTGGCCTAAAGAACTGAAGCCAAATCAGTCATTTTATTGCAATATATGTATCTAAAGATTTTGTCACTAATTTTATAATTAAATTTTTTTTGTCTTTTTTTGAACGAACAATAGTCTAATATAAATAAATCTTTATTTGATTTCTTTAATTTACTTATTTAATAAAATTTGAAGACATAAAAATATTTTTAGTGACATGTCACTAATGTCGAGACACATATTTTGTAAAAAAGTCAATTTTGGGCTATTTTCGAAATTAGTGACATGTCATTATATCGTTTTTTAAGCCAGTGTTCGATATTTAGCGACATGTCACTATAGTTGGGTATTCGAAGTTTGTGACATGTCGTTAAAATCGAGATTTTACGTTATTACTATTAATAATCTATTACTACCAAGGAAAAAACCATGAATAAATAGTCCGAGAGATTTAGAATTTTATGCTTCACTTACAATTTGTCTATTTTAATTGTCTTTTATATTATTTTACTTTTATCTTATCTTTATTTAACTTATTTTTAACATGATCTCCCCAATTTTGCGGCAAAAAACTTTCGAAACATCTTACGAAATTTAACAAGTTTTCAATGATTACTGCAAATAATCATTTACAATGTGGACAACCTAGAGCAGTGTTTAAGGAGAATCAAGATGAAGATAATCTTAAATAGGTTCATATAAAGTGCATACACTATAGAACAACCAATGACATCAATTCAAAAAGTACTGGTCAACGTCCAAAACAATCATATGTAGCCCTGTTTGAATATCTAGCCCAAATTCTAGTCAGCTATATTGTGAATGGAGCATTAAAAACAAAAATCTATTGACTAAGAGATGTTTAGAACATGAAAGCATCAAGAAAAGAGTCTATAAAATATCTAAAAATATCTCAAGTCTATGTGATTATTTTTATCTTTGATCTGAGAGCATTTTAAGAAACAAAAAAATAGGAAAAAATGATCAAACTTTTATGCTTTTTTATGTGACTATTTGAAGACTAGGAGGCAAATTTTGCTAAATTTTTTTTTTCAAATTTTACTTGTTGACAAATTTTCGTCCAATACTTCCAACCTAATTGTTTCATCAAAATCTGAACTGTTATTCAATCTTGATAGAATAAAGTCAACATTTTCTCTTGAATTTTGTCCAAATATTTCAATATGATTTCCAGGCGAATAATTTATATCACAGTCTATTGATCTAAGCTTTACTCTTAAAATAGGTTCACTTGACAAAAGAATTTAAAGTAAATGCATACAAATTGATAGTCTAAGTTACTTATTTGGTTGATGACCAATTATTTCTTTTTCAACAATCTCGAATGGTCTAAGATTTTTTTCAAAAATGCTAGACAAATTAGTCCAAATGTTTTTAGCCATTTGTTTACTATCACTTAATGGAAATGAACGCAGTTTTAACTTTTTACCCTTAAGAAGCTTAGAATCGAAAATTTCTTTTATTTCATTTTCAGTTATTTTAAGTTTTGTCCTAAATTCTTTAATTGATTCCTGGTAAGACAAAAAAAACATTAAAATTTTTTCTTAAATTTCAAATTCTTCTAAAAAATACATTTAAAGCGTTTTTTAACCAAAAGAGCATTTTTTCTTCTTCATTGTCCATTTGATCAGCTATAACCATTGGATATATCTCTTTGAGACCAAGTTTATTGAAAAATGAAATTATAAGTTTAGGAAATGCTCCAAAATTGTCTCCATAGCTCGTATCACCTAGTCCAAGTATACTAAATCTAACTTTAGAATATTCACCATTAACAATTAAGTCATTTTTCCTTACACAAAAAATAATAACTAAAAAAAATTTTTTTCTCTTTTTAACTTTATACTTATTTATATTATTAGTATTAAATTGTATGATAAAGTCTTCTAAATTTTTTCCGTTAATTGGTGAATCACCATTGCCTGTTGTACTTGTTATTATTAAAACTAGCTCTTCATTTATCAAATTTCTTAGATTGTAGTCGTTCAATACCATTATCTTTGAATTTCAGTTTATTTTAAAAATTTAAAAAATGAGCTAATCTTTTAGAATTAGTCTGTAAAATAAAGAATGAAATTAAAAAAATAATTAACTCTATTTCTCAATTTAGTTAAACCAATGCGATTATGTTGACGACTTGAATTCATCCTAAGCAGCCCAGTCGCCCACATAAAAGAGAATTTTTTTCTCGAAAACGACAAACTGTACTATAGAAGGTTGAAGGATGATTTATTACTTAAAAATGTACCTAAACTCTATGAAAGACAAGGTAAAAGAAGCTCATTTCCTTGGACATTTTGGAGTCGAAATAATATATAAGGATCTACAAGAGAAATACTATTGGAAAGTTATGTACAAGGACACACAATTTATAATTTTGTTTTGCTTAATAAAGTCCTTAAAATTTATCAATCTTGTTTTTAAAAACATTTGTGCAGAAGACTCTTTCAGTTTCTTCGTTCTTTCGTGATCTTTCAAGCACATGATCTCCTAATCTTTTTGCCCATCATCTTTACTATCATCTGCAAGTAGCTTGCAAACGGAGCTGTACGCTTCCGACACGTCATTGATGAAAATGACGATCCAAAATTAAGCTTCAAGAAACACATTGAATACAATAGTGACAAAGTAACTAGCCGACAAAATGTAATAAAGGCCTTGAAAAGACACCTGTGGCAAACCAACACAAATTTACTATTAAATAGATGGAAAATATTCTCAATGGAGAAAACCACCAATTAATTAACATAATAATTGACCAAAATAAATATTACAAATCAAAACATCACAAAAAAAACTAGCAAGAACTTATTTGGATGAATTTACCAATATGAAACAGTGTTAAACTAAAGACATTTAAATTGATTGGAGATGATGATCTAGTTGTTTTTAGATTTAGAGCATATAAACAAATTTAAAGATAAATCTCACCCTTAAATGAAATGGAAGCTTATTTGTATGTAGAATTATTTAAATCTTAATTGTTGTAAAACAAAATCAGGTATATCATATTTAATTAGCTCATTAATTTGTCTATTATCTATTTTATTAAAAAATGCAATTAAGAAATAGCTCACTTTGGTGTTGAATACTTTGCTGAACAATTTAAAAGTTTGATTTGAGAAATTTTCAGACTTTCCAGTTTGACTGGCGTATAAAATGGAACATTTTGGTCTAATTTTCTTTTTCTTATTGAATGATATTAAAAATGGAACCAAACTTTTCAATAAAGTCTTAAATTTAATTGCCTTTCTAGCTAATCTTGGCAATTCCTTAAATAATAAAAAATATATAAATAAAAAATTGTCATTTTTGATAAATTTCAAATTAACTTGATATTCAAAATAGGGTTTAATAATATAGTTTAGCATTTCCAAACCGAAAATTGGAGTAATATGGGCGGACATTGAAGGATTAATCCAAACCCAATCGGAAGGCGTTCCACCTCTCAATCTCATTTCGTTTTCCCAATGTTTAACAAAAGACTCGGACGCAGTATGAAGGTCTACAATTGTAACTCCAGCTTTGTTGAAGGAATACAATATGGCCTTGTTAGTTTCAAGCAACACTTCATCTTTCCAAAGTGTCACATTAGCACTAGTGTCCAAGTCCAAGGCCCTAGCAATTACTTTGAGCTTGTCGTATCGATTTGGTTCGGTCAAGTCACGGCCAATCTCTGTGTTCATGTACCAACCATTGAATGCTACACAATTGAAGTAGATGCCGCCCGCATCCAAACACATTCCAGACACAGCTGGAACTGCAAACCATTTTAAGTTTAATTCTTTAAAGTTTTCGTATCTAAAATTTAATTTAATATTAATGTGAATTATTTTCGGTTCTTTATTTGAGAAAATATTTTAATCTAATTGTGAATAAAAGTTTACTTATTTTCATATCACTTTTTCTTTAAGTGTTTATTAGAAAGTTTGTTAATAAAATTTTTCTTTTCAACTGAAACACATTTTTCAAATCTAGTTAGAACCTAAAGAAATAGCTTCTATCAGATTCAAAAATTCACAATTTCATTTTTGTATATTATTTAATTAAATTTTTAAAACTCAAAAACCCAAGGGGTATTTTCGACAATTTTTATTTACTCCGTTTTTTTAATTTTTTTTTTAATGAAAATAAAATATTCGGCAATAAAATAATTTTTTTCTGATTTTAGAATTTATCATAGAAAAAAA
The DNA here is from genome assembly GCA_016987375.1 of Brachionus koreanus. NCBI lineage: Eukaryota > Metazoa > Rotifera > Eurotatoria > Ploima > Brachionidae > Brachionus > Brachionus koreanus. The sequence continues at coordinate 118,838 of PJRA01000313.1, read as the reverse complement.
TTTTCAAAAAATGTTTTAATTAGATTTGACTTACCAAAATTAAGCTACTTCTATAATGTGAAATTTTATCGAAATCAATAACAAGCTAGACGTGAGTTAAAAGAGTGGGAAAGAATCATGAAAAACATGAAGTGTCCCGTTTCTCATCAAACAGTTAAAACAACTTGGTTAGGACAACGTCCTGCGAAATTAAAATAAAGTGTCTAGAACAGAAATCATTGCTATAACAAATAAGAAATTGTTCAACATCCAAAGAAAAGTTTTAAGACTTCTCACCAATCCAAAGGTTTTCGAGGCAATTAAAAACAGGAATTTAAAACACACATTAGAAGATTTAAAACAACACAAAATACCATCAAAAAAGACTCGATTTAAAACTCTTTTTTTTTATTCATTTAATCATTTAATTCAATTAAAAATTTAAATCTGAAGGAACTTTAACTTAATACAGATAAACAAATAGATAAAAATACTCAATACTGAAAGAACTAGAGCTGTCTCAGACAAGAAATTGAAGACTGTAATCAACTGAACTTTGAACTTTTGACCAAACCATACTAATAAAATTATATTTATTTTTGGTAGTGTTCCCCAAAGCAAAAAAGACTGAAAATGAAAATCAAGTGTCTTTGTTCGGATTGGAATAAAAATTGATTGGATTTTTGAAATTCAATTAAATGAATGTGTTTTGTGAGTTTTCAAATTTTTTTTTTTTTACATAAATCAGTTCAAGTATAATCATTAAATTTAAAAATAACTTTTTTATCTATATGCAATAAATAAATTTAGATTATAAAATATGTTTTAAAAGACAAATATAATAACCTAAAAAGATACTTACTTTGGATGAACGATATCAACTTGCATTAGTAGTTCAGGTGGTATTTCGTAAAAATCGGGTTCTTTCCCATCTACTTGTAGCACTAGAGGTAATACATCAAATTCAGTACGTTTTCCTTTCCAGCCCAATTTTTCACAAATCTTAAAAAATTAAGTTTTGTAAGAGTAAAAAATAAAAATACCAGAATTTACCTTGGTAAAACCTATCTGAGATTTGTCTCCTATGGTTTCACTATCACTTAATTCATATCCAGCATAATTAATTAATTGAGTATTCCATATTTTAAAATCATGTTTGTTCTTTATCCTTTGTCTAAAAACTGTAATTGCTGATCTAATATTTCCATCATTAGTTGCATATCTTAAATGTTCGCATAACATATCAAACATTTCTTTAGTGGTTGTACAATGTCGACCATCAAATAGTTTCATTTTTGACCAGTTAATTCTTCCGATGCATCGGGCTGCGTTTCTCCAAGCATTCTTGCAAGCAAACTCCAATTCATTGTGTGTTAAATCATATCTTTTGTATTTGGAAAAATATTTCTCCGACTGTTCTATTCTATCTCGGTGAAAACTTGAACCTTTCCTATTTAAAATATTGAAACAAATTAAACTATTCTTTTAAATGCTTTTATTGGAAAGTCTAAGCTAGATGACTTAAGATTCACAGATTAACTCAGTTGAAAAACTATATTTAGGGCATAAAATTATATTAATTAATCTATGTTATCTAAATTTAAATTTCAAAATTTTTTTAAGCAAATATTAAAATTTAAATGTATAAATCCATAAATCAAAGCCTAAGTCCTTAAAAATTAAAGTCCAAGTCCGGACTTTAAAATTTGGCTTGAGACTTGTGACTTTTAAACAGCTCTGTTTGAATTTATTTCAAAAGTATTTGTTAAACCAGCATTTAAAGCTAAATTTAAAAACTAAATTCAAATATTAAATTTCAAACAAGTAATGAAATGAAAAAAAAATTCATAACAAAATATTATCAATGGTGGCCTTGTCAAATTTCATACAAAGTTTCCAACACAAAAACTTAAAAATTTCATAGATTTTAATCTAATGATCAAAAATTTATTCTGAAGATGAAACAAACTGAAACAACTGTTGTTTAATTCTGCAAAATTCACAAATTTCCATATAATAAATTAGTATTTTTTTTTCAATTAATTATATTTTTTATTTTGTTTGCCTATGAGGCTTAAAAAACAAATAAATAATAATAATATTGAAAATAAATTGAAATCAATTTGCACACATTTTACACACTTGTATTGTAGGTTAAACAACAGTTGTTTTAATTTGTTTCGGCTGCAGAACAAATTTTTGACCATTAGAACAAATATTATAAATTTTTTAGTTTTAGTAATATAAAATTTTAAGATAAACTCTTAAAATTGAAGTGATATTTTGAATTGATCATCAACTTCAAGATTCCGAACGTAATTATATAAAAATAAAATGAATTTAGTTTAACTTTAAAAAATAATTACTGATTCATAGATTGATAATATAGACTCATAA
>PJRA01000313.1:63137-100636 GCA_016987375.1 Brachionus koreanus | reverse complement strand
AATTAAATTGCACAGATTTTGCACGGACTAAATTTGGGTGATACATACCTTGTATCAATTGATATATTTTGCAGAACGGTTTTTAGACCCTTAGAAAAAAAAGTTATTTTAATTTTAAATTTTTCTTTTTTGTTCCAAAATTCACAATGCCTTTTTTTCTTAAATTTACGATGCTAAAATGTTTCGATCATTTTTTAAATATTAAATTTGATCAAAAATTTTATTTTAAATGAAACATGTTCAATTAAGACTTAGACTTGATACTCTCTGAGTGACAAGTCGATTAAAGGGCATTTTAAAGGGAAAACGATTAAAAAAAATAAATTTCGTCAAAGAAATATATCTTACCAAGTGATTTGAAAAGTCGCCGCATCATAGAGCTTCTGACCAAACCATACTAATAAGCCACAAATGAAAAATAAATTAAATCTAGAAACTCAATTATGTGAATTTTATTTTAGAATTTAGTTTTTTCTCAAAATTTTTCTTTTTCTTTCATCACTCATGAGGTGTTTTCTTGAAATAAATAAATAAAAAGAAATATACAATGAAAAAAGTAATTAAAGAATATTATTTATTTTTTTATCTTGAACCACTCATTTAAAAAATCACTTGTCTCACCTACTGAAAATATATCTTATCCAATTGTAACCTGGCGACCCCCCTTAAATAAATAAATAAATAATTGTAACCCACCAAAAACCAAACAAACTAATTGATTAAAATGATACCAATTTTATAAAAAAAATTAATCTATTTATTTTAAACTCTAGAACAGATAGCATAAATGTCAATTAATGACTCCAAATTAAGAAATATTATTTTATTGCTAGCTTAGATGCGATTCTCTACGGAATTGACTTGATAATCAGTATTTGAGGCGCTGGTAATGGTTGCAGCGGACATTTCTCCTTTGTCGGTAACCTTTCCCTGATTTTAATGCAAAAGAAACACAAAAAAAATGAAAGTGAATTGAAATTTAATTGTGAATTTAAAATAATAATAATTTTTAATAGTAAAATACAATGCTAGACCTAGACGGCGTAAGGCACAAACTAGTAGAAACAAAATCCGAAAGGGATTTAGGTGTACAAATAACAAATAACCTCAAGAGGAATGAGCAGTTGAAAATTGCTGCTGGTAAAGCGGGCTCGGTCTTAGGCTCGCTCAAAAGAGCATTCAAAACTTGGACGATCGAATCATTCAAGACCCTGTACTGCTCTTTCGTCAGACCGCACTTGGAATACGCCTCCTCAGTCTGGAACCCCCACAACAAAGCTGATATCAAAATTTTCGAACGAGTGCAAAGACGAGCTACGAAACTTGTCACCGATTTGCGATTTTTAACATACGAAGAAAGACTTACTTGTCTTGATCTAATGACACTCGAAGTGAGAAGATTAAGAGGTGATGTAGTCCAGTTTTTCAAAATTGAAAATGGTCTGAACATTGTAAACTGGTATAATACAAATACGTTTGCTAATTGGATCTCTGCTGAAGGCCCTTCAAATGCTATACGAGGTAATAAACATAGAAAATCGAGACAACATACAGCAAACTGAAGTCAAAAAGAGTATTTCATAACGAATCGAATAGTCCCACTTTGGAATCATCTACCTTCCTCAATAATTCAATCAAAAACGAAGAATGGTTTCAAAGCTAACTACGACAAACACAAATCGAGCATCCAAAATCGGCTGTCATAGTGAGGCACACCCTCAATTGCAGGAACATTTCTTCCTGTTACATTTACAAAACAAAACTATTGTTATTATTATTGAACTTGGTATGATCCTAAAAAATTCATTTTTCTAAATTATTTTTTATATTTTTTTAGATCTCACTCATTGAAAAATAAAAAAAATTTAAAAATGACTTTCGAAAATGTTGGCTAACCGGTGACTTGGCCACGAGTCAGTAAGTTTTATTAAAATTTAAAAGAAAAAGTTTCGATGAATTCTTCTTTAGAGGCTAGAATGACAACTTTATAAAAATGCTAGAAGGCGGATTAAAGATGACTATAGCACTATAAAATATGGAAAACTTAATTCAAATATAAAAAAAATAAATATATTGAAGCGTTTTATTACATGTGTACAAATAAAAATACAAGACAACTTGTGACTTGTTCCTTTGCTACGATGCAATTATATTCAATTGAATAAAATAGCTCACAATTTATTCGAAAATTTTTGCTGTCAAATTAAATCTGAATTCAAATTAAATTTTTTTTTTTTAAAAAAAATTTATCCTAATAGATCTAAATTTAAGAAAAAATGTTTTTAATAAAAAAATTGTGTTTCTAATTTAGATTTATCCTTTTAAAGAACAGGCTAAATAAAAACTATGAATGGGATAAAAATTGTTATTCACGATAAGCAAAAGCGTTCCAGTGCTAACAAGTGTCGAAACAAATTTTTAAAAATTCTGTACTCTTATCAAATTAAAAATTGTTCTTTTCTTTAGAAAAAAATTACAGAAACTGAACTAAAAAAATTGCACTAATAAATTACTTATATTAGATTATCTTTGTTTCGCAAAATATTTATCATTCTAACTTTGAGAGCTAATTCGCACTATTTAAAGAAAAACAAAATATATTCTGACACTAGAGTTGTTTTTTTTTTATTTTATAATTTTTAAAATAAATACAAAGAAATAAAATATTCAGTACAAATGGACACACAAGAGTCAAACACACAGTATCAACTAGACGAAACAATTGACTTGAATTTTTTGTTAGTCAGCGCAGTTATTGAATTCGATCCTCAATTTGATAATTTTAGTGATTTTTCTAAATTTAAAAATTTATTTTATGATTACTTAATCGAATAAACAAACAAAATATTTTGTAAATAATTTTTTTTTTTTTTTTTTAATTTAGTTTGTATATTTTTTGCATTTTTCATTCTTTTTTTGTTGTTGAATAAACATTTAGCCTAGCATGAATCAATTACCAAACGAAATTTTGTTTTCTATTCTATCGAGACTCTCATGTCATGACTTGCTAACCAAGGCCTCTTTGACTTGTAAAAAGTGGTACACGATAATTAACAGTGAACATTTCTGGAGACACAAGATCGAGCTCGAGCTAGGTTTTCGGCTCAGCCCAGCTCTTGATACCACATCATTGAAAGCATTCTATTTAAAAAAGCCATTCCATCGAAATCTTATAAAAAATTCATGCTTCAACCTTGGCTTAGAACATTGGTTTATTTCAGACTCATTATCCAAAGACACATTTGATCAAAACACAGACTCAAATAGCTACATTATTGAAGAGTACGATGAATGCAGTGTTCCAGCTTTTGATGAAAATAACAGACCTATAAAAAAATTTGCTACCTCTTGTTCGATTATATTTAAATATCAATTAATAGACTTACATTCGGAAGGCCTATCCGTGTCTTTGTTAAAATATTTAAGACCTTTTATTGAAATAAAAGACTCGTATGCTGGAAGACTTTATTTAGGCTATGAATATTACATTCAAGTTATTCTCTATGATGAAAATTTTAATGAAATCAGGTCTATTTCTTATGATGAAAAAGTAAACGAAGAAAATTGGTCCAATTGTGAATGGAAACAGTTTGTTTATACATTTAAAGATTTGTCTGATAGTCTTAAATTTATTCTTTTTATACATGGGGGTAGAGATGTTACAAACTGGACTGGTTATTATGGAGTCAAGCTTACAAACTCTCAAATTATCATTAATTTCACAAATTAAACAAAATTAAAAATAAAATTTAAAACAATATAATTGTTTTTTTTGTTTTCAAAAATATTTTTAAATTAGTTATCAAGTTTATTTTTTAGCTAAATGATTTCTGTAATTTTAATTTTGAAAATAAATTCATTTCTTATTAGACAAAGCAAAAAATAGCAAAAACAAAACTTATTTCGTTATTTAGCAAAGTAATATTTTTGATCAAACTTCGTTTTTCAAATATGATCAAAACATTTTAAATACGCAATTAAATTTCAATGCATTTTTATAAATTACAATTCTTTTTCAAAAATTTAATAATCAAGTTTTGAAATTAAAAAAAATGTAAAATTCTGCGATTAAATTTAATTGCGCATTTAAAATGTTTAGATCATTTTTGAAAAGTGAAATTTGATCAAAATTATTTACTCAAAAAATATTTAGAAACCACAATTTTTAATAGAAATCTTTGAACATGATCGTTTTTAGTTGATCATATACTTCTATTGCCCATTTTTCAAAATATAGTTTTGCTTAGGTTTTTTTATATTCATGTATTTATGTTATTATGTTAAAAAATTAATATTCTATAAGTTAAATTTGTAAACTTGCCTATGAGGCTCAATCTAAATAAATAAATAAATAATTCAATTTAAAAGTTAATCAAAAGAACTTTTAAATTTTTAATTAAAAAAAAACTAAAGAAATAGATCAATAAATGCATGCTTTAATAAAAAATTTTTTCCATTTTTTATTTAAAAAATATAAAAATTGAATAAAGATATTTATTTAATTTTTATTCTTACTCATTTCAAATTTAAATTTTTCAAAATTTGAATCAAATCCAAAAATTTTTAAATCACGTAGAACAACCTGGCAAAGTCTGAAAAATAATTGATCAAAAATTTTTTTTTTCCTTGAAAGATATATTAAGTTCTATCAGCATATCTTTCTGTACGCATCATTTCCTTTATTTTCTATGCATATTTTAATTGAATCACGAACTCTACTTGATTCAATTCTTGTCAATTCTTTCTTTCATCAAGGCCTATCTCTTCTTTTTCCAAATAATCAATTGATTGATTGATTAACAATTGATTTGTTTCTTAGGTTCTTGTATGTTTGATAATTTTTTTCATTTCTCTCAAGACTCCTTAAGTTGAGATTTTCTTTAAAACTCTTTCTATGAATGCCAATTTTCCTTTAATAAGTTATAGTTTAGTTGTTTCCATTTTCTTTATTTATTACTTATTTAGTTAGGTTGTAGTTTTTTAACACTTTGTTGAGGTGTATTTTAATCTTAGCTGTCAGGTAATTATTCTAACTTTGCAAGTTTCCTAAGGTAGAGAATGATCAAATGTCGTTTTTATCCTTGATTCAAATTGATCTTTGTTGTTGTTAGTACTGTTTAAAATAATAAATAAAAAATATTTTTTAAAATCATTTGATAACTGGTGAATAATAAGCTTTGAATTAGTCTCAAAAGCAAAATATTTTAACCGAAGCTCATATAAGCTTCTTGAAACCTTTTTACTTTGAATAGAAGCAATAAATAACTAAAAATTTACTCTCTAAAAATTAAATTTAAGCATTTTAAAACATATTAAAAGACCTATTAATGTAACATATTTGCCAAAACCTAAACTTTCTCAAATATTCAAAGATTAAAAATCAAAAATATATTCTAGATTTTTTTTTATCATATTCAATAAATTAAACAAAAATATCAAATGATTTAAACCTTTATAATTCTCATAATCTAATCAATAAATACATGCTTTAATAATTAAAATCTAAAATAAAAATTTTAAAATGAAAAAATTAATTCATTTAAGCTTTATTTTTATTTCATGGGCCAGTTTGATAGCTGGTCATGGTCGACTAATGGATCCACCGGCAAGATCGACTGCATGGCGTGAGGATCCGAACCGTTTTCCGGCCTATTACAATGACATGGAAATGTTCTGCGGAGGCAAACCTGTCCAATGGAACGAAAACGCCGGAAAATGCAGCATTTGTGGTGAAAACTGGGCTAAAACAAAAAGATTTGAGAAAGGCGGTGATCTTTATCGTGGACATGTTGTTCGAAATTACCAGATGAATGGAAAAATTGCAGTCACTGTCGAACTTACTACAAATCATCGTGGATGGTTCGAATTCAGATTATGTAATGTTGACACAATGCCAAATGGCGAAGCTGACCATGATTGTTTGAATAAAAATTTACTTGCCGATCAATATGGAAACACTAGATTTAACACGCCAAGTCAAGTTGAGGGATGGCAGGGATTTTTCAACACTGAGCTTGTAATACCTAAAAATTTTAAATGCAATCATTGTGTATTTCAATGGAAGTGGAATGTGGGCAATTCTCATGGTAATGACTTTAATACTGGCGAATATTGCTTGGGCTGTGGTCCTCAAGAACAATTCTATGGATGTTCTGATATAAGAATTGTTGACGGAATTTTTATCACTACTTCATCTCCGACTCAAAAGCCACAAACAGTTCATGGCTCTTTGTACACACAAGTAAACTAAATTAGCATGAAAAATTTTTTTTTTTTTTAATAATAATTTTGATTCATTTATCAAAATCCAAATCAGTGTGGCGGTTTGACTTGGATTGGTTCTACTGAATGTCAATCAGGTCTTGCATGTCAATATGTAAATGACTGGTACTCTCATTGTGTTTCGGCTGATTCTTCGGATAGCAACCAGACTGAAATTCAAACAACGAATCAAACTGGTGGAGACATATGGAGTCAAGTAACCTAATAATAATAAATTTATTTTGATATTAAAACTTCAAAATTTTGCTAAAGTGTGGTGGTCAAAGCTGGACTGGTAGCACTAAGTGTAAAGATGGTCTTAAATGTACTTATTTAGATATTTGGTATTCGCAGTGTTTACCCAATGATGCAAAATAAAATTATTCTAATAAAAGACTATATTTTAAATAACATATATATATATTTTTTTTCAAATTTTATAAAAATTATTTTATAAAAATAGAAATAACTAAATATTTTTAATAAGTTTCATTTCAAAAGAGACTAGTTTTAAGGGAAAGTTAATAGTAAAATGTTTCTTTAATTGAATTATGCTCATGCAGCAATCAAAATCTGCTTAAAAATTCATTCTTTCTTCGGAAATTAATCTTAAAATTTTGAATAAACAAAGTTAAATAAAAATTAGATTCTTTTTTGCTTTCATAAATCTAGAAGTGAATTGTGAAGGGAACAAGCAAGTATTGAAGACAATCACATATTTTTAATTGAATTAAATAAAATTTAAAATAACTTGAACAATTATTAATAAAATTAAAATAAAAATAAAAATTTTCTGATGCTACTTTTAATACACTCTACGTATCACTTGATTATCAGTATCTCTGCTGATGCAGAAAGATGAACAAAAAAAAGTAACAATCAGGACCAAACCAGTATACTAGGCCAACAATACAATTAAGCCTTTCGCCTTTTAAAGATGACTTGGAAGGAACTCAACAACAAGAGACTGTATCTGATAATCAGTTAATCAGATATTTCGATAACGGAAAATAGGGATTTCAATCGATTTTATCTATTACTTGAAAAATTAAAAATTTTTAAAGTCAAAGTCTTGACTTGTTGAGAATTTTTTTCATGACTTTTGTACAAGTCTGCTTCGTTGTGGATATTTTTTTATTCACTTGTAGCAAAATGTAATGGAGATATAATCAATAATAACACACATGTATACTTTTAAATAGCTCATCAAATAATTGTTGAGCTCTAACAATTTATGTATTTTTTCTCTTTTTTTGTTCTAAGAATCGAGTCATTATTTATACTCATAAATTCGTGTAAAGAACGTGGGCTTATAATTGGGACAAGATATGATCAAATGATGCGTAGGGTGTATTTCAAGTAGAATCAAACCCTTTTAATCTTAATTTTAGTATTGTATAATTTTTTTTAAAATGATACATCAAAGTTCAATTTTCAGGACCAAAATGTCCTTTCAAATAATTTGATAAAAATAACTCTTAAAAAATTTTATTCATTTTTTTTTTTTGAAAATTATTTTTATTTATTTTTTTAAAGAAAAAAAAATTTTTACTAGTCTTTTTTCTTAAGAGATTTTATAACAAGATCGTTAAGACCTTTATTTAGAATGGAAATTAGATCTTCTAATTCGGCATCTATTAATTCATTGTCAATGATTGATCGACCTGATATTGACTTAGCCTGAAGTAGCTGCTGCTGCAAACGAGCTCGTCTACGCTGACGAATAATATTCGAAATTGAAAATCCAAATTTGATTATGTCACTTACTTTAATGGCTACTAATTTGTCCAAAAAAGAAAGTATTTGTGTTGTCATTGTTGACTGTTCGGTAGAATCGCCATCAGCTCCCAATTCTTACATTTAATTTAAAGTAAAAGCTCACAATATTAAGCAAAATTTATTTACTTTCTGATTGACAGTTGACAAGACACAATAAGCTCAAAAATACAAAACATGCTGCTTTTCTATTCATTTTGTTGTCTTGTTTTTTTTTGGAAATTCGGATCAAATTTATACACAATAACGACACAGATTAGCTTGACATTGTTTTAGTTTTTTTTTTTTTTCAAGTGCAACTTAGTCTCAATTATTCTTGCGTAATCAATGAATCAATGTCAAATTTGAAATAAGATAGAAAACAAGATAAAAAGATAATTTTTGAAATTTATTCTCATACAAGAATAAAATTCAAGTCTTTGAGTAAAATAAATTAATGTTTTAATCAACTAAAAGTTGATTAAAATTAAGAATGAATGTTGAATTAAGTGTATTTAAAATTTTTGTATTATTAGAACATTTTTAAATTTTCTTTTTTACATAGCTTGTATCAGCTGATACATTTTACAGAACGTTTTTTAGACTCTTAGTAAAAAAGTTATTCTAATTTTTAAATTTTTCTTTTTGTTTTTTATTAAAGTTTAAATGAAAAAATATTAGCTATTTTGGAGATTATGTTTCAAATTTACGCATATTAACCCAACCTTAAAATGGATAATACTGGTAGTCCACTTTTGGCTTCAAGTTTATTAGTTTCTCGTTCATTTACACGATTCACATTTCATCAATATATTTTTTGACATGTTAGATCAAATGTATCTGATTTTCGTTTTTTTAGTTTAGTTAAACTTGTTGACTTTTTTTGCTCTTATTCTACATATGTTAGAATATGGTTTCATTTTTTGTGTTTGAATTACAAAATGTACCTACTGTTGAAATTTTTTCAATTTAAAATGATAAAATAATTTTAATTCTATACCGCAAGCATTTTTATATAATGAGTTTAATTTTTATTTGCTTAGAATCTGGCAAAATGAAAATAATTTTATATTTTTAGATTTTTTGTCTTAAAATATCAATTCAATTCAATATCAATTTTTGTCTAAATTTTGTCTATAAATTTTGCAATTTTTCAGAAAATTAAAAAAACTCTCTCAAATTATTTGGTAAACAAAAATAAAATTAAAAAATTTCTTAAATATTGCACAAAAAATCTAAAAATATGAAAATGTAAAAATGTAAAATTATTCTCATTTTGCCTAGAATCTAAGATTTTGTGAAATTTTTTTTTAGAGATGAAAAGCAAGATCGGTAAATGCAACATGGTACAACATTCACAATTGCATAATTAAGAATACTCTGGTAAAACTGTGCAAATCTAGCACAATTTAAATTTGGACTAATTTGGCTGTAGTGATTTGCTTTCTGCAGAGACATTGCACATTATTAGCTGCCTTTAACTGAAATTAATGAAACTTTGAATTTTGTTCAATTTTGTATTTACTGCTGATCGTACTACATTTTAGGGATGCAGCGTCCATTGAAGGGCTTTTTGATATCCTTGTTTCTTTCATTCTAAGTACATGTACATGTCCAAGCCATGGCAGTCTTAATTTTTTTATAAGTTAAAACAATTAAAAAAATTACGATTCAAATTAAAAATTTAATTTGGTCAAAAAAGTAAAGAAAAAATTTTGAAAAATTTAATTTATTAAATAAAAACATTTGATTATTGTGAAAAATTTTAATTTTTTTTTGTTGATATTTATCTAGGAAAAAATTAAACTTTGAACTGCAAACCAAAATATAATGAAAAATATATTAAAGTTTTTCGCAAACGAACCATTTAGATACATTTGACAAATTCTAAAATTTGGATTATGTCTCAAAATAAACCTGGTTGTTTGATTTTTTGAGCATGTATGATATCCATTCCATGCTGGCATCAACTTTTCATTTGTATACTTAAATAAATACAAATTATATTTAAGCAAATCAGTGCATTCTCTTAAACAATAATTATCTGATTTTCTAATAGCACAGTTAAAATTTGGAAAATAGCGTTCATTGCCAGACAATGATTCTCTATAGCTAACAACTGCCAAGTCTAAACTTTTCGAATTGACACAGTCCGATAAAAACTTTCTATTTTCATCATTGCATTTGATTGAAAATCCATACTGAAAAACTGATGTACAATTTGGAAGTGAACTTGTCTGATCACAAATACTTGACACAAACTTGGAATTTTCTGCTATCTTCGAAAATTGTATTAATTTTCTGAATTTAAGAGTTTCGTCAGGCTTGAATTGCATATTTTCTATTTGCAGTATTTCCATACTATTAAATAGACCTATGTAAACATCGTCAAGAGTTTGATCGACGGGATTTATGCGAGCCAATAGACCAATGTTGACTGCAAAAGATAGAATTAAAATAATCGAGAAAAAAATCAAATAGACAAAGTAGCAAATTTTAAAATAAAGTTTGCGAAATTTTTTCCCTAAACGGATTAGATTCAAAAGACGAAAGTGTGGACTTAGAATTAAAGGTATAAAAAAAAAATTGAAAATTACTCGTGTGATTAGATAGCTCAAGTTTTGTTTAAAACAAGTTATAATTAGATAGAAAATAATTTCTTTGGACGGATAGAGAAAGACTGTTGGTATTGAGTGAACAATTACAAAGTCCTGGAAGTCTTCTTTGACCAAAATGAGAAAAAAAAGAGCGATCAATAAAAATGCATAAAGCGAAGCCAAACAAGTGTATGCTATAGTTAGATTGCTGTAGTAACTGGTTTGATCGAATTGAATAAATGCAATTGAGGACTCGGAGCGTATTTTAAACAGACTGACTATGTCCAGAATAATTGCGATTGTTTGCAACAGTATCGAGATTACAAGATTTGATAAAAGGGCTAGCTTGCATTTGTCGGCTTTGCTGAGAAAACGCTTAAACTCTGACAATTTCTTCGGCATATTAAATTATGCAATTATTTTAATTTCGGTTTCTAAGATTAAAATATACCTTTTTTTTTCTTTAAAAAAAAAAAAAGCTACCTTCAATTATCAATCAAAGTATTTATGAAAATATTTAAAACTCAATTTAACATTTATAATAAAACATAATAATTGGAATAAAGTTCCACATAAAAATTATATTCAATATTTAGTTATTTATATTAATTAATGTGAAGTTAAATTTTTGTCAAATTATAATTTAGTTTGTTTTTTTTTTATTAAAATTATAATTAAGAAGTTATTGTTTTCGAATTAATTTTTAAAATTTTTAAAATAACTGATTAAATAAATAGCTAATTTGCTGAATTTTTCTTTTAGCAATTTAACAAAAAAATAGTATAATCTAATATAATCAGTAAAAATTTACTTTTAATTTTTATTTTAAAATAATTGTTAGTCATTTTAGATTCTTCTAAGGTAACAAAAACTGTTGAAAAAATATTTAACTACACATTCATAATAAAAGAAAATTGAAAATACCTGATACTTTAACATTTAAATTTTAGTGATTATTCAGAGTATAATCAAAATAATTTTTGTTCTCGTTTTAAAATGGTTGTTGAATTAAATTTTAAAACAGCATCAGAGATCGTAAGAGATCAAAAATGCAACCAACTTTTCAACTTTACTGAGAATGTTTATCTCTGATTTTCAAAGTTAAATTTGTAAATTTTAAAACATTCTTCATTATAATTTTGTAATTTTGAATTTTCTATGAAATTATTTTCTATTTAAATCATTTTAGAAAAATAAGATGATATTCTTCTTGGGAAAATCTTATAAAAAAGTTAAAAAAAAACTAAATGTCAAAAGGCATATGATTTTGTTTTTTTATTTTTTGACAATTATTTTTTTTGAATATTTTTGGATGTTTGCTAAACCATATTTTAACAATTAGACAAAAAATTTAACCTTTTTCCTTTTTTTACTGCAATTTTGTTTATTTTAAATTAAAAGAGGTGCAACAAGCTATGTTTTTTGCAGTATTTTTTTAAAATTTTTTTTTATTAAATTAAATTTTAATTTCGCATATAATATATTTTAATAACTAAAATATGTAATCAAAAAACTAAAATACTGAATTTTTAACAAAATAAAAGCATTTAATTTATTTTTGTAATTAATGTCAATTACGTTTATATTTATCACTTTTCTAATTTATTAATACATAATTGATTGAAATGAAACTTTTAAAAGATTTTCAAATTAAAAAAAAATGTCCTTAATCGAAGAAATCCCCAATAAAATTTCTTAAGGTCAGATTTTTGTACCTAATTAAAAGAGAGAAACTAGAGGAAAAGGTAAAACTTATTTTCCTTGCTGTAGTTTTCTTTCTTTGGAGAATGCAAAAAAATGCCTAGATCGAAAATTTGAATGAGCGACCGAAACATTGCAAGCAAATGTAATATTCGACTTAAAATTGTCCCCTATTTGGAAAGCAACAATAGAGATGACTAAAGAAAATCATGAGCACAAGAACTCTGTAACTTCAAATAAATTGCAATGAACATTCCTCTTGAAAGAAAAAGACGTCTAGGTCGTCCGAAACTTACAACAAAAGCATTGACAAAGCAGCCAAATAAAACTCAAACAATAAATGAAATAGCCATCAGTATTTGCGATGATTCTGTAACAGAAGAGATAGCCGAGCCATTAGCAAAAAAAAAGTAGAGTTGAATTTATTGAAAAATTATCGAAAAATAAGCGCGGAAGACCAGCCGGATCAAAAAACAAAAAAAAATAAATTGAGTATTTACAGTGGTGATTTGATATAAGGATCCATGGTAAATTTACGCAAATGTACGTAAATTTGTGAAAATTAACGTAAAAAATGGTCATTTGACTATTTTTTAGAATTGTAAAAATTGGTAAATTAACTATAATTTACACAATTTTACGTAAAATTTAGATAATTTACCATTTTTTGCGTTAATTTATGTTAACTCCAAAAATGCCAAAAAATTTCAAATTTTGCTGTTTTTCATAAAATTTTGCTTAAAAATATTATTTTGTCATTTTTTCTTTCAACTTATATCTTTACCATTTTTTTCGTAAAAATTGGTAAAAAACAAAAATTTTACTGGTAAATTTTGGTAAAAAATTGTAAAAAACAAAAAAAAGTAAAACGAATAAGATTTGAAATAAAAAGCTTATATTATATTCTTTAGAATATATAGAATATATAATAAAACAAGGTTCTAGTTTTTTTTAATTTTTGATGTGCAATGCTGGTCATACAAATATTCATTCAAAACCTTCACTTTTGGGATATTTGAATGGCCAAAGCGATTATGAGACAGTTTGAGTTTTCTTTTAAAGCATTTTAAAAAATAGTCAAATTTTTTACGTTAATTTACACAAATTTACGTAAATTTGCGTAAATTTACCATGGATCCTTATATCAAATCACCACTGTATTTGTATTTAATAAATATATTTTGATTATATTTTTATTTTTTTTGATCTAATTAGTTAATTTGTGTTACTTTTTTCTAAGAAATAACATTAATTAAAATAATTTGTTCTAAATTCAGTATTATTGTTTTTTTTTTTTGCATAATATAGACACAGGTAATAATTTTATGCTTTTTAATTTATCAAAAAAGAAAGAGTATTTGTTTTATTTGTATTTAATAGTATGTAATAAGAGTAGTCTTGTTAATAAAATAATAATTCTTATTATTCACCATGTCATAACATGTGGTCAGTTGAAACCTTCAACAAAAACTTGAATATTTCAAAATAAAATCCTAAGCTAGTTCAAAAAAAATTAATTAATATTGTAAATAAAAAATTTCGAATTAAGATTTAATTTTTTTATTGATATTAATAAATAGATATATGGATAAAATTATTTTATTTTATTTTTTTTTTTGATTGATATTTAATAAATTGGAAATTAAATAAAGTGTATAAAAAATAATTTAATTTTAAAAGAATTTTCTTACTAATAATAAAGAGCAAAGAAAGAAAATAAAAAAGTTCCTATTCGGCAAGTTCGGCTTCATTGAGAATTTTCTCGAACGAAAAAGGCATAAATTCATAGCCTTCGCCTTTGTAAAATTTGCTTTGAAATTCGACCCAATGAAGACGCAATGCGTGCAAAAAAGCTGAAAGACCTTCCATTACACACAAAATTCCAATTGTAATCACACCCCACGCACTGAAAATGAAAAACATTACGAATGCTCCAACAGGCGGCGCCATATTCAGGCCCATTTTGAAAAGCATAGTCCACAAAACCTCGGACAATTCGGCATGTGCCAAACTCAATGCCCATAAACGAAGATAGGAAGCTGTGTGAGAAACACAGCCTAAAAAGTATTCAATTGTATGAATTGTTTGTTCGACAAAAACTTCACCAAATTCAAAGTGCTCTTCATTTTCTAATTCAGCATCGTCTTCTAAATTAATGACACTGTTCGATGTGTGGCCCATTCTTTCGGCTTTATCGTGCTTGTCATCTTCGTCAGAACTATGTCCATTTACGGACAATGGATTAACGTGACCTCTAAATCTGGAGCCGTATTTTGTTCGCTTATTGTGCTCTCTAAGCTTAAGCAAGGGTTTAGTGAAAAGCATAACTGGAACACACAACACTGCTACGATCACAAACACCATTTGAATATGATGCTGACCAGGATAAAGTCTTTTGCATTCGTCATACTTTTTTTCGCCATCGACCACAGTTACTGTTCCGTCTTTTAGGAAAAACATGTTTATCAACTCTTTTTTAGGATAAAAAATAAAAATTTTTAGAAAATTTTCTATTTATTTGTAAATTTTTACCAAGTAGAATATTGGGAGCGCATGCGCCAGTTAATTTATCATCAGTACCAGCGTACTTAATCCATTTGATGAAAATCATTAGGCACAGATAGACAAAAATTAAAGAAATAAAAATAATTTGTGGAATAAACTCAAACAATATGCTAATCTTGCGACGAAAGAATCTTAAATAAAAAAACAAAATTTAATTTTTTTTTCAAATCTTAAATTAGTTTAAAAAAATTAATAAAAAAATTAGTTTTTTCTTTTAGGAAAAAAAAAATTTTTTTTTTCTTACAAGTGATTTTTTAGACCGATGACAAGTCCAAACACCATTTGCATTATTCCGATAATGACCGAAAATTTCATTTTAAGTCCATTTGTGAATGTTATTTTGTTGGTAGCCAATTGCCAGACAGGATCAATGCCAAATGGATACGGTGTACCTGAGTACATCTTATAAGTTTCATTTGCATATGGATCTGGATTTAGAGTAAATTGTTGGATGTCTTCAAATGGAAAATCTTTTCTTAATAAAAATTCAAAATTTTAGAATGAAAATTTTTAATTTTTTTTCTCTATTTTTTAAATTTACCCAAGAGTTACTTTCCATTTTGAGCCAAAAATATTTGTTGATTTGGAAAAAAAGTCATTGTACAAGAATCCAGCGTAAATACTGAATACGGCCATTAGAAACATAATGTATCGACCTCCAAAAAACAGCTCGAATATTTCATTTCCTTTTATTGCTTTTTTTAGATAGTTTTCTTTTTTGATTAGGTAACCGGCTGCCAGAAGCATTAGAAGTCCATGACCTGCATCACCGAACATGACACCGAACAAAAACGGAAAAGTGATTGCGTAAAAAGGAGTTGGATTTATTTCACGATAACTTGGCACACCATAAGCATTGACTATATTCTGAAAACCTGAAGTAAATTTGTCCACACGATTAAATGTTGGCGGCGCTTCTTTGCTGGTAATAAAGTGTACAATTGTCTGAAAATTCGTATCTATTTTTTTCTTAAATTAATCAAGTTTAATAAAATTTTTTTTTCAATTCAATTAAATATTAATTTAAAATATAATAAAGAAAAAAAACCAATTTACAGTCTCCAAGTCGAGTATTTCTCTAATTCGATTAATTTCGCTTTTTGGTGCCCAGCATTCGGCAATTATACTCTTCTGGTCATGACTAAACATGTTCAATGTGTGATAAATAGCCTTCATTTTGTGCACTTGAGCAAACCAAGTCTTTATACTTTGAGCAGCATTTACCAAAATTGATCTTCTCAAGTTCAACGACTGATCGAGCACAGTCTTAAGCTCGTCAAGTCTCATCGAAACACCATTGAGCATCTCTCGTCTTTCTTTAAGCGTCTCCGGACACGGATAAATAGTTGCCTTGAAGCCATCGCAGATTTTTTTGCATTTATTCTTCAATTGTTCGCCTTGGAAGAATATGATGAAAACAGTCTTGGCTTGCAGAGTGTTGGTTGTGACGTCTTCGACCAATTCGGTCAAATCAGCTGTTTTTAGAAAAACATTTCCGCGACAAAATCTCCACAGCATCAACTCAAACGATGACACTTTGTCTCGATTCATTATTCCAGCCAAAAATCTAAAAAATAAAAAATTCATATTTATTAAAAGTTTATTTTTGTTTTTTTTTTTTTTTAATTTTTCAAAGCTTTTTTAATTTAAAAATAAAGTGATTGAGATTTAAGACAAAAATCTAACCCTAGACGCATAGAAGGCGCCACAATACTATCAATTACTAGAGGACCTTCCATTGACATTACTGTTTTTGACATGGTATCCTCTAATTCGCTCTGGTTATGCTACAAGATAGACAAAAAGATAATTATAATTTAAAGAGAATTTTTTTTTTATTTATTCACAAAATTTAAAGCTTTTTGGGAACTAAAGAACAAAAGAACATCTCACCCGATTGCAAATGGAGATCTATTTCGTTCACTCATTAACAACGTAACATGTTCATCATCCGTCTCGTATTCATGAGTCTCTGGTCTATTATAAATACTAAAATTATCTGCCTTAAATTTTGTGATTATTAAACTAGAGCGATCGTGGATCAGCGGTCTCTTACTTCTTCAAAAAATTGTGTAGCCTTTACTAGTATATGCTTGAGCTCGATTAGCTCGAGATAATTTTTGCGCAGCGCATCCTTGTTTGTGTTCACTTCGACCAAGTCGTGTTCCAATTGATCAATTTTGGCCTTTTTTTAAAGAAATTAGTTAGCTCATTTTGTCCATTTTTTTTAAATACAAAAAAATTTTTTTTATCAAAAATTTTTTTAGAATTAGACATCACTTCTAAAGTAATCATGTCCTTGGGTTTGGGTGCATCACATGTTTGATCGGCCTCGTCCAGTTCGACCTCTTCTTTCACTGCTTCTTTTTCAATGTAGCGAAGCTTGCGCTCGATCTCTTCGCATCGGCGCACTTCGTTCACAAATCTGCGCTGAAACGCATTAACGTTTGCATTAAGCTAAAATTTAAGCAATTAGTTAGTTAAATTTGAATAATAAAATGCCAAGACTAAGTGGCTTACGTCTTTAAATTGTACTATGCCCATTTCGCCAAGTTGTGAAACACAAGAATATGCCACTTCGGATTTGAAGTATATTTGGCATAATTGCATTTCTTCGCCTCGAAAAAGCGAACTCATTTTTTTTCTAAAATAATTAAATGCAAATTTAAGAATTTTTTATTATGATTTTGAAAAGAAAAATTAAAAAAGTAGATAAATTTTATTTTGTTCACGTCACAAAACGTTGCTACGAAAAAAATTTGGAAAAAAAAACTTGAAAAGTGCTCTTTGGTTTAGAACAATCCATTGGATTGTGATTCAAAGCCTTTTTTTGAAACTACTCGAGAGGTTCTTTTTGCCAACGACAAGATTTTTTTTTTTGTTGAGCAACAAAAATAAAAAGATAATTTAAAACTAAAATTCTGCTTAATAAAAATAAATATTTTAGATTTTGAAAATTTTATTAGATAAATTTTTATTTCAATAATTTTTTTGTTTTTTTTGCTAGTCATGAGAAATATTCATGTGATTAAATGAGACCTGCAAATTTTATTTTTTTTGTTTTTGGTGGTGAGAATTTTTTAGTCTTAAATGGTACCATAACAGTGGAAATTTTAGACACAATCCAGTTAATATGCTTTGGTACAATTGTAAAAAATGAAGGTGATCTAGATTCACAGACAATTTGATTTTTGATTTGAGTGCTTAGACCAAAACTGCTAACGCCAAACAAATACCATCTGCCATTCAAATAGTACACAAGGCCTGAGCCTGAATCGCCGAAACAAGCATTCGAGCTAGCTTTGCCCATACCACAGTATAATTTCAAGTCTCTGCCTTGACAAAGTGTTGAATTAAAAAAATTACACAATCTAATGTTTGTTTGCATTAGACCATTTGAATATGCATTCATTTCCCGCTTGCCGTTTCTGCTTCCCCATCCAGTTAAGACTAAATCTTTGCCATACACCATAGCTATGTTTGTTTGACTTGGCAAGCAAACAATTTGAACATTCCGTGATAATCTTACTGAGCTTTCAAGTTTAAGCAAAGCAATATCGTTTTCTTCTAAATAATTTTTTTCATGTAAATAAATAGACAAAATTTTAATTTGATTTGAAGGGTTTTTGGCCTCGGACAAATAATGAGATCCCGGACTGACAGTTAGTATGCCTCCTTTTGGTATTGCTTTTATGCACCGGCCACTTGTTACCACATAATTAATTGAAATTAGACTACCACTGCATACGTAATACATTTGATTTTTCAGTTGATACAAAATTGGCACGGACCAAGGCCATGAATTTTCTATGCTCACATCTGCATTGATTAATCGCGGATATGAGTTTAAAGTTGGTTTGACCGATTGAATTCCGCATTGAGCAAAATTGTTGCTCAATTTTATTGATGCTTTAGAAAAAGGAATTTGAAAAAATTGATTTGAATTTGCCAATTCAATCAGCTTATTCAATAAAAAAAACGAAAAAAAAAAATTTAGCATTTTTTTTCTTTAAATTATTTTGAAAGTGATTATTAGTTTTCATTTAATTTATTTATTTTCTAAAAAACAATTTGAACTTAAAACAAACAAAACGACATTTTAAAGTCCATTTTTAATTCAAATAATTGTTTCAAAATAAAAAATGTTTTATTTTATTTAAATATTTCTAAAATAATTGTATATGGTCATTAACTAGCCATTTTATTACATTCAAAATTAGATTTTAGAAATTTTTTTATAATAAAAATTTTTTTAGCATTCATTTTTAAAAAGCATCTCAATCCTTTTTTTTAATTAAAATTTAGGTACTTTTAAGAATTTTGAATTTTTCATCATCAATCTAAAATCAAAGCTTTTAATATAGTAATTTTGAGTTAATTGAATTTAGAAAAGAAAAAATGATGGTACCACGGTGAACAAGTTTACTTTGTCGAGCTCACAAAACGGTTATTTGTATCAATTTTCAATTAGTCTAATGGGTTTTAATTGGAAAATAACTCATGCATTTAATTTAAGAAAAAATATATTGCTTTATTCGAATCATATAATGCAAATGCTATTTGGACGTTTGAGTATAAATAAATCTAATAGATTTATTCAATTTTAAAATAATATTAATAAACAACAAAAAAATTTTTAAAAATGCAAATCTTTATTTTTATTGCTTTTTTAATTCAAATATCTTTTGAATATTCAGTTAAATTTGGCGATACCAGGTTAATACTAGATGGATATTGTGGACGATCAAGCACATCACGTTTGTTCAACAATAGCCAAAAAATAATAAACGGAGACCTAGTTCCACTTGGTGCCTATCCATGGTTAGTTAACATTTATACAGAAACTGAACTTACATTAACCAGATTTTGCAGCGGTTCCCTTATAAGTGACATTTATGTGCTAACAGCAGCTCATTGTGTACGTGACAGAAAGTTGTCTGATCTTAGAATAGGTTATGGTCACACAAATTATGAAAAAATGTACATTAACAATTGGAGTAAGAGAGTGTCAGATGTTATTCTAAATGACCAGGATAAAGATATAGCCTTGTTAAGACTGGAAAGTCCAGTTGATTTGTCTGATCGATCCAAGGTGTCAACTATATGCCTACCTTCAAATATAGACACTAGAATAGTTTTTGGAAAAGAAGTAGTTGTAGCTGGATGGTTAATTTTTTTTTTTTTATTATTTTTATTTAATAAATTTGCATTTTTTTTTCAAGGGGAAGCACTAATGGAAAAAAAAATGATCCTACGAGAACAGCCGATTTGTTTCAAGCAACTCTTACTGTAGATGCCAGATGTAGTTTGTTCAATGATTTCTATTGTTTGATTGATTTGAAAAATGACGGCAGAGATTCGAATTCTTGCTATGGTGATTCTGGTACACCAGCCATGTACTATGATAGCATGATGTCAAGATGGCATGCTTATGGTGTTTTATCACTAGCTTCTGTTAGAAACTCGGTATGTCAGCCAAATGAGCCCAGCTTTCATGTCAAAGTTCCAGAATTTCTCAGATGGATTAGAAATTCAATTTATTAGGTTAGAACTTTGAATTTATTATTTAAAAAATAAAAAATTTTAAAAAAATTTTTATTCATTTCAAGAGAAAATAAAACCATTTTGTTTATAATTGTTTTAGAAAGTTAAAAAAAAAAAAACACTTAAATAGTTTTATTGAAGATATAATTATTATTTATTTCAATGAACGCTCTTTATTTAAGATAATGATCAAATTTTAATAATCATGATCAGAAATGATAATAAAAAAATTTTAAGGATTATTTTTTACAATTCAGTGAAATTCAAATACAAAGAAAACAAAATTTTTTCCTATTTTGATAAATTAAAATTTACTAAAATAAAATATTAAAAAAAAAATAATCATAAATTGCAATATAGTTCGTTGCACTTTTTTTTATCTAAAACAAAATTTTTACTTTCTTTTTTTTTAAGAAATCAAATCAAAAATCAATTAGAATCTTGTTCTATTTTTGTCTTTTTTGAAGTATTTTTTTTTAAATATTTAATTTTAGTAAATTTTAATTTATCAAAATAAGACAAATTTTGTTTTCATTTTATTTGAATTTCACAATACCTTTTTGAAGTAATAAAATGTAAAGCAGACAAAATTTTCATGAAAAAAAAAACAATATTTAGACTTAAAAACCTAAAATGCAGATTTTTTTTACAACTTGAATTCTTTTTTTAATTAAAATTTTTGAGTATGACCATTAAAATTTGAGGCAAATTGAAGTTTACGATCAAATTAAAATGATCATGCTCAAGAGTTATCACTGAAAAAAGATTTTAAAATATATTTCAGTAAAAAATGCAGAATTATGCACAAAAGATGGATATCGTTTAACATGTTATGCTAAACATGAAAACATTTTTCTGCATTTAATTTTTCATTTAAAAAACTTGTTAGAAATTTGTAAAAAAATTATATTTGAGCATGATCATAAAATTTTGATCATAAACTTCAATATGCCAAATTTGATCATTTACTTGAATTTATATTTTTTTTATGAAAAATTTTTCAGACAAAATTTATCAACTAGCAATTAGAACATTTTCGTTCAAAATAAAACCGATTTTAAACAAATATTTTTAATTAATTCAATGCTAGTATAGACAACACAGGTAGAATGTAAATTTTGTCTGCAGTTTGAATTTTAGTATATAAAATGAGTAATTGTATAAATATTTTATTCAATTTAATGCTTTTTTCAGGTTAAGTAAATTATTGGAAAGCTTTTTTGTTAATAATTATTTTTTTTCATTAATTCTAGTTTATATGCTTATAATCGTTGATTTGTAGTGGGCTCCTTTATTCATTATACTTGAATTTTAAATTCTAATTTCAACAATAAAAGTTTAAATGATAATTTCATAATCTAGACAAAGTAAATATTTGAAAAAGATATTTTTTTAGTTTGTCAATACTTTTTTTTTTTGAAATTTAAATGCGTTTAATGTTTAGAGACATGTGATTTACAAAGGGCTTTGGTAAAATTTAAAAATTTATATTCGAAAAATTCTATTTTTAGTTCACTTTTTTTTAATAAAATATTAGAAAAAAAAATTGCTTTGAGAGAAAAAAAATGCTTTATTGAATACTTTATTAATAGTGCCAAATAAAAAATAATTAGAAAATTTTTTTAACGCTCTCTTAATCTTCTCGAGATCGAGGCAACAAAAATTTCGACAAAAAAAATGTGATAGTTTTAGTGTGTTTGTGTTTGTACGTTTTATTAATTTGTTTTTAGTCCAAAAAAATTCCTTTTAAAAAACAGCGACTGTTTGAATAAAACAAAGACTAAAATTTCATTTTCAACATTAACTATGATTCAGTAGATAACTATTACTAACGCTATCGTCGTCGTTGTTACTCGGACTTTTCTCTACTAGACGGTTGAATATGGCTTCGATAAACGCTTGCCTGCAACACAAACACATTATTAGGAAACTAGAGAAAGGCCAACTAAAATACACCACTTACTTGGCATGCAGTCCTCCACCGGGCGGCAAATCCTGCCAGTTCTCCTCCGATATTGTGTTTAGTATGTACGATAATTCCACTCTTTGAGCTGAACTTTTTTCAATCAATTCTACAAAAAAATGTTTAACTAGCGATCAAATATTAGTTGTCATAAGAGACAAAACGTCAAAATAAAGTGATTTAAAACAATGATTATTTTTATTTTTGTTTTTTAATAAAAAATCATGCAACAAAAAAAAACAAAAGCTAGATAAAATAATACTAAACAAAAAAAAATAAATAAAGCATTCAAAGCTAAGTTGATGATTAAGCCGGATTAATTAGATTTTGTTTTTTTTTATAGTAAAAAAAAAAATTATTTATTTTGACTCAGCATTTCTACTTAAATAACAATACCAATTTTTGAATTTACATCTTTAAAAAAATTTTATTAGACCGTTTTTAAAATTATAATGATTTATTTATCATATTCAATTTGATTAAAAAATTTCCTAGTTGATGGCTCAAAGGACATTTAGGCTACAAGGTTTTTAAAATCAGTGTTTTTTGTTCTGATGATGGTTAAAAATATTTGCACTATGGACTTTCGTACCTATTAAAATATAACAAGATAAGTTGGTTGAAAATTGACAATAAAAAAATTATCCTTTTGGATTGAAGAGAAACCCTTAGGCTTATTATAAATATGTGGCTCTTGATTTCAATCCTTTTGGTTTTAGTTAAGCATTCAATTTTTCTCTAAATCAAAAATATTATTTTGTTTCAACAGTTCAGATTAGCTTTTTTTTTTATAAATGTTATAAATTTAAAATAATCGAAAACAAAAAGTGAAAATTAATCAAAATTTTGCAAGTCTGATTTGAATTTGATCATTAGTTAAATTTTGTCTGCAAATGTGTGCAAAAAAATTAAAAAAATATTTTACTAAAATTTTAAAAATTAGAAAAAATCTATTTTATTAATGAATGCTGAAATTTTAGAACTTTCTTTTAAACAACAATTTTTAAAGAATTTTAGCATTCTGTTCTGTTCAAATTTACTAAATTTGACAAAATCCAAAAGAACAGAAAAAAATAAATATTGCAGAAGCATATTTTTAAACCAAAATATAATCCAATGCACTATATTTGGTTAAGATTAAAAATGGTTTGTTTAAAATATGTAAATATGCCCCTGAATTAATGTTTATTGAAAAAAAAGCCTTAAATATCTCATTTATAAATAAAAATTAATTTTTATCAGGACTGTCCCAAGCAGTTTACCAGAATTTAATAAACTAGTTCTAATTTTATTTATTTTTATTTTAATTATTTGTTTCAATGAACGCCCTTAAGGCGATGTAAAAAAAAAAAAAAAAAAGCAAACAAAATAAAATAAACAGGCTAAAAGAAATTAAAGACAAACGTTTGAATCCTTTCTAATTTAAATCATGTCTGTTTAAATTTAACACTCAAAGGACCAGTGTCAATTTGACACTTTCTTTTTGCTCAAATATCTTATAAATGGATAATGGCAAAGCCATCTAAAACTTCCTGAATTTGTTACTACTATTAATAAATCTATTGAAATAAAAATTGAATTTTCGAAAATATGATGAGCAGTCCCAAAGATATAGAGCAAAAAAAAGGTGCTTAATTAACACCGGTCCTTTGAGTGTAAAGTAAAACCTAGCTTAGTCAAATTTTATGGCAAAAATTGTTATTTAAAAAGCTTTTTCAAAATTTTATTGCAGAAATATGTTTTCAAAGTAAAGATTTGATGTTAAACCTAGCTTTTTATGTTTGCAAATCTCTGCAAAAATTTTATGCATGCAGAGTTTTGCACAATACTTGGCGATAGTTCAACGATGTTATTTATTTATTTATTCAATTGACGCCTTTAAGGCGACGTAAAAACAATATAAAAATGTAAATAAAAATAAGACAATAAAAGAAATAAATATGTTTGAGCAGTTATTATAACTTGTCTAACACATAAATGCATAATTTTACAATTGATCTAATTTTCTAATTAATTATTTATAATTAAGAGTAAAAATTTGATGCGTTTTGAAATTTTATTTTTAGCTAAAAGTTGATGCTTGAATTGAAACCAAAATTTAATTAACAACATTCATGCTAAGGTCACATAAAAATAAAACATAAATTTTTTAAAAACATAAAATAATATTTAATAATAAACAGTAAAAAAAAAAAAAGAAGAAAATATTCATTTAAAAAAAATATACTAATTAATTCACATACCTTTAACTTTATTTTCAATTTTTTCGTTGCAAATGTTATCTTTATCAATTTCTTCTTGTGTAACATTTGGCGCACCAGACAACGCCACAATAATTAGACTCATATTATCTCTACTTCCCTAAAAAAGAAAAAAAAAATACAAAACAAAACAAATTGATCACAAATTGTTTAACGTGTATTTTTAGAAAAAAGAAAATTTAAATTTTGAAAAATTACTTTATTCAAACAAATGTCAAGAATTTCATTGCTTATTTTAACAAGATCATTGGTAACTTTTAGTCTAGAATGTATGTACTCCTTAAGATCTTCATTAGTCATTACGTCCCAAATGCCGTCGCATGCCAACACAAGAAACTCGTCACTAGCCACACGCTCTCGCGAGTACACTTCGGGTTCGGGCGATACCAACTGTTCGCATGGTCCTTTGCCCTCGACATTCTTGTATTCGTAGTCGCCGAGAGCGCGCGACACAGCCAATGAACCGTTCACACGTTGAATCATTACCGAGCCGCCGGCGTTCTGAATTCGCTCGCGTTCAATCGGATTTATTGGCTTATGATCGTTTGTGCTTAGCACTATTTGATTGTCGCTTACTAAAATGGCTCTTGAATCACCGCAATTAATTAGAAATATGTGCGATGGAGTAATGAGACAAGCGACAGCTGTCGAGCCGGATTTGTCATCGCTGCGATCTGTTTCCATCGATCGACGCAATTGTTCGTCCAAATTCAAAAAGCCCACTCGTATCGCCTCTTTCAGGCGGTTTTCGAGCTCGTCGCTTAGCTTGTTTGCTTTCAATTCTTCATGATTATTTACACTATTATCTGAGGAAGTTGTTGTGGTTGTTGTTGTTGTTGTCGGATGTGGTGATTTGTACAAGTCGGCTAGTTTGACGAATAGATCTTGGTCGGCGTCCAGAATACAATTGAGAAGTTCTTTGGACGAGCGTTTGCTGACAGTGGCACCGGCATGACCGTCGAATACGGCGAAAAACGAGAAAGACTCGAGGCCGGCGCGCGACACCGACACAACTGACGAATGCGAGTCTTCCATGTCGATGCGCCAGCCTTGCATCGCTGCGACGCCGTACCGCATCTCGTTGCCCTCCCCGCTCTCGTTGCTCTTATCCGTTTTCGGCTTGTCTAAAAACGAACCCATTTATATTTAATCCTAAATGATTATCTAAACTAAAATAAACAATAAAACAAATAAATTAAACTCTAACACAAGAAAATTTTAATTTTGATTATTTCATTTGGTCAAGGTCATGGTCGATGCTAGCAACCAGCGGTTATCAACTCTAAGAACAACAACAACAAAACGTAAATAACAAGACTTTTATAAAATATCAAAGATTGTTATATAAAGCTTTGATGAAAAATTATTTTTTTTTCTCTTTATTTCTCCATTGTTGTAATAATTTATTATGATTATTAATTTATAAAAAAAAAAATACATGAGACTCAAATAATAGAAAGTAAAAATGAGAGAGAGAGAGAGAAAAAGAGCTTTTTTGATTTCAGCTTCGATCCCATGGTTGCTGAAAGAATGAAAGAAAGAGAGAGAGAGTGAGTTGGTGTGTGTGTGTGTGCTTTTCAAGTGTAATTTAGAAAAATTCATAATAATAAATGGCGCTTTTTTTTATTTATTTTTAAAAAATTACTTTACTTTTATACGTGAATTATCAATTTCGTAATTACTTATGATTCATTTCATAAAATAGAAAAAAAAAAAAATAATTTTTATAGTCGTAAATTATATCAGACTAGAAAATTAAAATTTTCAGAAATAACATCATTACATAATCACAAATGCGTAAAAGTTGATCAGCTGATTGTGATCAAATTCTTAAATTAACAAAAATTGTGTTTTTTTTTTAATTTCAAAATAATAAATATTCTTTCATTATTTCATTAAATATGAAACCTATTAACTTATAAAATGATATGTCTGTATATAATTGTATCATTGTACTCTACTTTACTTTATTTTAAAATATTTCAAAAAAATCAAAAAATTCATAATAAACGACAAAATTAAACCATTATAAAAATAGCAAAATTTATCAAAAAGATTGATTTTTAATTATTCAATTTAAAAATTAATTGAAAAAGACAAAAAAAGAGCAAAAAAAGTTTCTGTCATATTTTGGTCTATGATAGCGCGAGTTAACCCTACTTTTAGAAATATCTGTTTTGCTAGAAAATTTATTCGGTGATTCTCTGATCTATAAGTTTTTAAAACTTTCTGCATTTTATTTGATCAGATGAAGGCGATTAATGGATTCGATCATGGATCATTATCATCTAAAGCTTCTATGACAAAAATTCAAGCTAAAAAGCCCAAGACTCTAAGATAAATTCATAATCTGTATTCTGACTAATCATCAATTATTGATGCTAAATCTAATGAGTGACGAGTGAGTGATTTTTTTTTTGTGATAATTTCTGTTAATTCACAATCGGTTGGTCCTACAAATAGTTGAGAAATAGAATGATTTAATCATCATCTTACATTTTCTTTGTATATTTACACCCATCAATTTGATGTTTAACAATCAATCAGAATAAAAGTATTACACACGAAAAATTTGAACTTTTCTTTAATTTAACTTGTATATTTTAATTCAATTTTTATTCGTTTAATCTAATTGATACTTGCTCTGTAGATTAATCATAGAAAAATATAAGAAAATTTGTGCAAAAAAAGATTTCTATAAATTTTTATTTATTTTTTTTAATTTTTAGAAAAATGAGATTTTTATTCTTTGTCCTTACAACTAAAAAAAAATTAATGAAACATAGGTACAATTGTTATTTTAATAATTTTAAATGTAAAAGAACCAAAATTTTGAAATAATTAAATTTTAAATACTTGATTAAGGCATAAAAGATAATAAATTCTAACTTTAGACAATTTAACAATTATAAGTTCTAAAATGATGTGTGTTCAAATATCAAAAAAAAAAAAATGGTTTAAAGTCGACTTTTTTCATTTGATTATGAAGACTTAAATCAAAGTACAAAAAATTAGAAATAAAATTTTAATTTTGAAATCTAATTAAAAATAAAGCAAATAAATT
The DNA here is from genome assembly GCA_016987375.1 of Brachionus koreanus. Taxonomy (NCBI): domain Eukaryota; kingdom Metazoa; phylum Rotifera; class Eurotatoria; order Ploima; family Brachionidae; genus Brachionus; species Brachionus koreanus. The sequence continues at coordinate 72,925 of PJRA01000313.1, read as the reverse complement.
TTTTTTTTGGAAATTTAAAAAATATTTTTGACTCTTAATTTATGCTAATTTTAATAAATACAAAAGTACAATTTAGTATTTAGTTATCAAACAGAATTTAACTCATATAAAATAGTTTATTATTTAAAAAAAAAATTAAACCAACCAGGCTAGATTTTATTTTCTACATTTTTGAAAAATTTTTATTATTTACATGTTGACATGTTGATTAATCCAATTAATATAATTTGGAACTACTGTGAAAAATGTCGGTGAATTAAGGACACATTTGATTGATTTGCCATTATCAACTAGATCTACATTACCAAAGCTTACTATTCCATAAACATACCATTTTCCATTATCATTGTGTACTAGAGAACCACCTGAATCACCTACACACAAATTTGAATCTTTTCTTAGTCTGTTAATTGCACAATATCTAGAATCGCCCATATTGGCACATAATGTTTGATTAATATCATTCATAATGTGAACTTGAATTTCGTTTAAACTCTCAGCTCTTGAAGAAAAACTGACTATTTCGTTAGTACTACCCCATCCAGGCACAAACAATGTCTTGTTGTAAATTGACTTGACACTCTTGCCCCACGGTAAACAAATAGTCGACACTTGTTCAGACAATTTAACGTTTTCGGACAATTCAAGTAAAGCAATGTCGTTATCAAATCCAGTTTGATTGTAATTTTCATGTTTAATTATATTAGAAACCTTGATTAAATTAGTGTCTGGATGAGCTTGGCTCAAATTGTGAAGACCGACTCCGATATAAATTTGCAACATGGGAGGTATTTGGTCGAAGCAATGAGCTGCAGACAAAACATGTTTGTTTGTTATTAGAGAACCACCGCAAAAAAAAGAATATCCATTGAATATTTTGAAAAATATACCAACATGCCATGGCCATGAGTTTGGAATAGACTTGTGTCCGTTAATGATGCGCGACAAAATTGTGTGCTTATGTGATGTTTGACCACATTTTAGTAAGTTTTTGGCATCATAGTGTAAAATTGACAACAAAACAATTAGGCAAACAAATAGAAGATTTTTCATCTTAAAAAAAATTTATTTTCTTTTAGTTTAGAAAATCAACTATAGATTTTATATGCTGTTTTGAATGGAATTTTAGAATAAGAGTTACATAACTCGGTGCAACTAAAACAAAAAGTCATTGTTAATAAAAAATATTTAAATGTTTCGTTTAAGGTTGTTTAGCTTTTGTAATTTTTATTCAAAATCTAGATAATGTAGTTAGAGTTACATCACAATTTACGACCATACGACCATAAAATTGTTTGTTTTTTGAACATTGAAATTTGAAAATTTATATTAGAGTTTTTAAAATGCTTTTTAAATATTAAACCATTAACTTTAGAATATTAGCTTAACTAATTGAATATTCAGATTATTTTTTGTTGAAAAACAAATCAAAATCAAATAGGTATAGCTAATTTATGAAATTTTTAAAATTTTTTAAAGAGTTTTTCTCAATTTTATTTTTGACAAATTATTGAAAAACATATTCATTAAGCTTAATAGCATATTTCAAGACCGAATATAATAGGATTAAATTTGTATTAATTGCTTGATTAATTTTTCTAAATTGTCAACTGTCATTTGGAAAATGAAACTTTGTGATCAGCGGAGCAAATGAATTTTATTTAATCAAAAACTTAAAGGTAGAAGAATAAATTTGCATTGTTATTTGATTTTTTTGTTTTTTCTATTCATAAGTATTCTTAAACTAAATGCATTATTTCTATGAGATTCTATAAAATGGATGTAACAGGATGTTTGAAACAAAAATAAAATATCATTAAAAAATAGATTCGGATAATAAACCTTTTTTTTTCATTGATATTAAAATTGTTTTTCATATTTATTTAATCATTTTATCGAAATTAATAATCATATCTATATGTAAATAAATTCAAAGACATAGTATTTTAAACAACAGTGTGTGTCATCACTTGTGGCATTAAAATAAACATCAATGAACTAAACTAATTAAAAGCAATAACTTTTTTTTAAAACAATTTATTAAAAAGAAATCATAATTTTTCTTAAATAATGTTGAAAATTTTTCTTCTGGCATTTTCTAATAAAATCAAAAATGTTTTTATTTTATTTAAAAAACAGAACAAAAATTAGTGCTTAAAAAGCTTATTCAACAAACTTAGTTGTACTAAAAGTCAAAGTCTGCAAATGATGTGCAAAGCCTCTGCAAAATGCACTAAAGCCAAATATGTTCAAATTTTATTAATGCTATGTTTGCAGAGTTTTTTCAGATTTTTCATAATAGTGCAACTTTGATATTGCACCATGTTGCATTTACATAACTTGCTTTTGACTTTTAAAAGAAAAAATAAGAGAATTTTTAACAATTTGTTCTGTTCTATTGTACTAAATTTCACAAAACTCAATAAACTTAACTAAAAATTAACTTTTTTTTTTTAATAATTTTTTGAAAAAATAATCAAATTTTTTCGTAAATAACGTTAAAAATTTTTCTTTTGCCATTTTCTAATAAAATGAAAAATTAATTTATTTGAAAAAATTCCAATTTAATTAAAATTAAAATCATCTCATAAATGAAAATAAGTTTTTATATTTATATTTAAACTGTTTCACAGACACAGGTGTGATTTTTTGTATGTTTTGTATCATAAAATTCATGGTTTGAGATGCATAATGAAGACTCTGACAAATAACTTGAATTGCCATCAAAATTATTCGGCTCTCCCAACTTGAATCCACCAACTTTTATTCCATCCCTCCATTTAAACACTTCGTTAGTTTTTGATATAGAGCTATCTACCCAAATATAGTCTGTTCCAAATTGATTTGACATGAAATAAATTTTATCATTATTTTGCGGACTAATCAATGCTGCACCATGACTTTGACACTCTAATTTTGCTGTATTAAATGTAAATTTACCTAATGGCATGTAAAAACAAGCAAATGGCCAGCTAGAATATTTTGTGAACTCTGGCGGACAATTAAGACATTTTCTTTGTTCCAGTGACCAATATTGATTTGAATTATCACAATTTCTATATTTAACATTGTTAAAAGTTTTCATATAAACAAATTTACCATTTGTCGAAGTTATCAAAAAGCTATTTGCGTATTCACTGTACAAAATGCAATTTTTTGCGCTAAAATAAGCGTAACTGCAAAATAATCTATCTCTGCATAAGTTCAAACATTTCAATTTAGAAATTTTAGTGTTTGTTTTAAAAATTTGCCATGATTGATCAATGATCTCTTTATTCATTTTAATAAACTTGGCTGACCAGAGGCAATTCAATTGGGATAAAAAACTACTAAAAATGAAGCATAAAATAATTTTTTTCATTTTATTTAGAAATAAAGGCAAAAAACATTTTATTCTATTTATATTAATTATTTTATGACGTTTTAATAATCAAAATTAATGAGCTTTTATGGATTTTATTTAGAACGAGTAGCAATCAATCGATTTTTTTTGAATAAAACAAAACAAAAAATTTAAAAATTTTGTCTGTCCTATTTTTATTTAATTTTTTAATTAAAAACCGGAAAATATTTAAAAATTTAAACTTTTTTAGGAGCAAAATCTTAAAACCTATAAATTTCCAAATTCATTAAATTATATTTTCAACAAAATGAAACACTAAATATTAAATAATTCAAAATTTAGCAGATTAAATTTTGAAGATTTTTCTGAGACTAATTTGTTTTTATCGAAATATGATAGTGATACTATTAAAAGAGATATAGTTTCAAAAATTCACAAGGTCTGATTTATTTTTGCAGTATATTTTTTAAATAATTTTTTTTAGAAATTTTAATTCAAAAAGAGAAAAAAATTTGTTTTGATTATATTTGAATATTTTTGACAATACTGAAAAAACAAAAAACTTAAAAAATTTAGAACTGTGAATTATTTAATTCTTGACATAGACTCTTGATCATATTCGTCAGTTTTTAACAGGAAAATCTAAATATTTGATGTTTTAGATATTTGTTCAGCTAGATTCTCAAAGTTCCTTAAATTTGATTTTTTTAATTTTTCAGATTAATTATAAAAAAATGTTTTTTAAAGAAAAGCGAAAAAGGCTACAAAAACCTGGCTTCGAAACTGTTTATTGTTTCAGGCTCAATGGTCTCTGTTTATAACCCATTCCATTCAGTCAAAATTCAATTTCTGAAAAAGTTGAATCATTGTTTGAATCAGTGATTGCCGACTTGTACCATCTAATTTGATCGTGTTTAATATGAAGTTAAAACATTTGAAAGAGATCTCTTAAAGGTTTTTGACTATTTTTTGGAAAAAATTTTTGCAGAATCTCATTTATTAAATATTCAATTTAATTATTCTTAAAAGTGAATATTCAATTTTTAACTTTATATTTTGTGTTTGCAATTTTGTGAAAATATTACTTTGGTCTAACATGTTTTCCTACACAAGAAAATTTGTACCGGGATTAAATTTTTCAATTAAAAAATTTCTTAAAAATTTGTAAAAAAAATAATTAAAAATAAAAGTTAAAATTTTATCAAGAAAATGAATAAGTAAAAATAAACTATTTGACATGTCATACACATTTATTTAAATCACAAATAAATCACATTATAAAAATAAAGCTAATTACACATTAATTTAAGTATTAATTTACCGTTAGAGGACTAGTTATTGAATCAAATAAATAATATAATCGTCCGACACGGTAATCACTATTAGTAAAATTTTAATGAAACAAAATTTTTAGTAACAATTTTTTGCTTGATAGAAAAAAATAATTAAACTCAAATCATACTTAGTAAAACTCGAGTCGATCCTAATATAGATTTTGTTTTTTTCTTTTTTTTTTTTTAACTCATTTTTGCTAGTTAACTATCAACAACATTATCAAGTATAAAAATTACATTAATAGAAAAAAATTAATTAAAACTTGAAAAATTGTAAACCTATTTTTTTTTCAATTAACAAAAAATATAAAAATAACAATAATCCCTGAAAAAAAAAAAAATAAAAAAAAAATAATCAAGAAATTTTTTTTTTTAAATTAAACTCGATTTGTCCGATTCGTATTTTTCAAATTAAAATAATATCTAGTTGCTACAAGCTCTTGTTTAGCTTTTTCAATAATAGTGCGCGCATACTCACTTGCCGATTTGCCATTCAACATCGACTGTTCCATATACGAACAGTCCAAAGCCACTTTTTCTCTTTTAACTTCATCCAAGCTCTCACTCTCTTCATTGTCCAACGAACAGTCCAAATTGTTCCGACTACTGCAATCATATACCCTAAACACACTTGTATTCTCTTCATCAACCACTGATCTAAAATCAATTGTTGTCTTTGACTTAAACAACTCTGTCTTTAGTTCACTTTTAAGCTTTTCAGGTGTCGAACACTCAATCGGCTGCATTTTCTCAAACGAATTCAAACTCAAACTAAATTTTTTTCTTCTACACCTTTGTTTGCACTCATTTTTTTCACATGACTTGGACAAATTTTTGTGCATACTTTTACTATTGGAACTATTGGACTTAAGTCGATCTGTACTAAGTTCATGTTGGTCTAATTGATGGATTGTATATTTGCTATTAGTAATATTATTAGTATTAGCATTGGCATTGTTAGTAGCGTTATTATTAACAGGCAAGCTTAGACTAGATGGTTTTTTGAACAACATCATTTCACTAGCATTAGTCACATTAGAACTATTGTTTGTTCCGTTTTGTCCAAAACAATTTGTCTGATAGCCAGTGTCTTGAGAACTAGACTGATTTATTGTGGTCGCAGTGCTATTCTGAAGCAAAATTGTCCTATTTACATCTCTTGATTGCATTTCGGTTTTTTTAATCAAATTTTCATATGTGTCATGATACATTTGATTGTATATTTCTTCTCGTTTGTAATGATTGCTCATTGAATCAGATTTATTCTCAATTGAAAACGATTTGTTCACATTTTGTCTTGGCTTTTCGGACGATTTCGAATAGTCCATGAAAATGATCGATTTTTGATGTTGACTTTTTTGACTTTCATTTGATGAGTTAAGATCGAATTTTTTTTGACTTATGGGCGACAAATTTGGTGATTTGATGATCGGCTCATTTTTGTCCATGTCCGACTCGGTGTCAAAGTGGAAAATTCGATTGTGATGCTGATGTTGAAGATTTTTACTAAAAAGACTATTTGACAAAATAGATAGATCCATTTTGTTCTCATCGGATAAGTCGGCCATTTTTTTCGGCGTTTGATGATTGGCAACTGGCGATAGTTCGATATTTTTATGCTCGGCTAAAAATACACTGTCGTCTTGATCGTTCTCGGAACCAATGTCGCACAATATTTTTCTATTTTTGTTTTTTTTTGGACTCGAAGAGCGATGATTTTTGTCATTTGGATTGGGTGCTTGGTTCTCGAATTCGAACGAGTTCTCCCAGTCGTCGTTCAGCGACATATCGATCACTGGTGGCCTCACAACCGCCACATCGACTTTAGGCTCCGAGTCGTTTTTCGAAAAGTTCTTTTGAAGTTGTCGCAAACGCGGCGACATGAACGAATCGTCGTCGGCAGTGTTTTTGGTCGACGAAGTAGACAACTCGTCCAAATCGAATAGTTTTTTTCTTATTGAATTGTTAAGCTTTGGCGAGCTGGCATTTTCATCACAATCGCCGCAATTTATAAGAAATTCTTTCAGACCTGGTATTTGATTCAGATCTAAATCAATCGGAAAGCTGAGCACTGTTTGACAGTCTTTGAAATTAAAATAAATTTATTAATTTTTTTTAAACAAATAAAATTTTTTCATTTAATTATTTTAATAAAATAAAAACTAATTAATTAATTAATTATTAAACTTTCAGAATGAGGTGAAGTTGAAGAAGTTGGAAGAATTTTTTTTCAGGAGCAGAGTAAATTTAAAAAATTTCAGTTTTATGCAAACCGCTAATGGAAAAAAGACAATTAGAATTTATAAAACTTAGTCGCATTTGTTAAAACTTACGATTTTTATTTTGATTAATTATTTGTTAGCTGTTTTTTTTTATTAGATTTTTTTATGAAAGATTTCAATTTTATTTTAATTTAAACATTTTTTATGCAGAGTTGTTTTAAACAGATTAAAATAGGCATGAATAGTTTTGTGAAATTTGGTACAGAACAATAAAATAAAACAAAAATCAATTCACAGAAAAAGCAAAAAACTTTTTTTAAACGTTTTTATTAGTTGTATAAATGCATCATTCAAAAAAATTGTAGCATATTCTTCTGTTTCATTGTACTAAATTTCACAAAAGCGCATAAAACGGTTGTGAATTCAGTAGTTCATTTAGTTCGAATTTTCAAAGTTCAAAATTTTCTAATTATGCGATTTTTAAATTTTAAAAACAAATTATTAAATAATGATGTTTTTAACTCAACAATTCTGTATAGAATCATGATAAAAAAGATAGAAGAATGAAAAATTTGAAACTATGTGTGAGTGAAAATTGAAATTGATTCTATTGTTTAACATGACTTCAATCAACCATTTCAAAAGTTCTATATTCGAAATAAAAAAAAAATTTAAATTTTTGTTAGAAAATAAACAAAAAAATATTTCAATTATCATACAAAAAAAAGGGCCAAAATAAGCTTAAAAATTTCAGCATTTATTCTAGCATGAGGTAAATTAATCATCTTTAGCTTTTGTTTTTGACTTTTTTTTTGAATCAACTAATGTTCATTTTTAGTTTTTAGGTTTTTTTTTTTTTAATCAATGGAAGATAATAGTTAAAGATAATAATTGACCTTATTCCATCCTAGTAGATAATGAGGAGACGCTCATTTTCTTTTCCTTTTTTTGATTAAATATTTAATCTTCTTAATTATGATATTTAATTGTGAAATTTCATAGGTTTATTGAAATTTTTCAAAAATTTTTTGGTTAAAAAAACTTAATGCTAGAACATATTTTCATGTGTAGCAAAACGTGTTAAAGCATAGCCGATTATTGTGAAATATCACACAGTTCATTAAGTTGAGAACATAAAAAATTACTTTAAAAAATGTTTTCGCAATAAATTTTCAAATGAGTCAAAAAAATTTTTTTTAATAATGAATTATAACATAAATTTTGGCAAAGTAAAATTTTTGATCAATTTTCAATTTGCTCTTTTGGCTCAAAAAAGTCTAAATTCGAAATTTAATTGCATCGCAATTTACATATTTCAATTTTCAAATTTGTAGAGCGATTTACAATATGCGCATTTAAAATTTTTGAGCAAAAAAAAGCAAATTAAAGATTGATCAAAAATTTAACTTTGCTAAAATTTAATTTGAAAAAATTGAAAGTTTTTTGTTAGCTGTTGAGTTTATCATTTAAATTAAAAAGAGAAATTTAAAAAAAACTAAGGTTGATATTGTAAAAATAAGATAAATATTCTTAATATCTTTAAGAATAAGAGAAAAAATTAAGCGTTTACCATAAACTCTTCTGTTAAAGACAAAAAAAAAACACATTTAGCCAGTAGAATTGAAAAAAAAATTTAATTCAGCTCATTTAAACTAAAACAAGATTCTCTTATAAAATAGTGGGAAGGAGGCCTTGGGCCCGACACAACAGAGTCTAGTCAAAAATTTTTTACTTTGCCAAATTTATTGCAAAGGAAGATTCGAATTTTATGGCTGGAAATTCGAAAGTCCGAATTTTTAGAAAAAAAAGTTAAGTTATTTTTCTTATTCAAAATTAGACGCAAAATTTCTTTTGTTATTTGGGCTTATTTTTAATTTCGAATTTCGACTTCAATTTTTGAGAAATTAAAAAAAAAGAAGAAATTAATAAATTTAGTATTATTTTAACATAAAACAAAAAGTCTTTTTCTCAGATTTATCTATACAATTCTTACAGAATTTTTTTTTATGTTAAAAATTATTTTCTAAGCTTAAACAATAGCTTAAATTCAATTCATCTTAATTAATTTAGAATTTAGTTTAACTAAATTTATTTTTATCGTTGAATATTTATATATCAAAGAAATTTTCTTAAAATTTTAAAGTCTCGAATTTCTAATTTTTCAATATTTAAAAAAAAAAGAATTTATCTGTAATACTCAAAATAGATAATTAATTTACTTTTATCCTTTTTGTTTATTTTATTAGCTTCGTAAAGTTTTGTAGCCGAATTGTTTCTGGCCAAACTAGACAATGAGCTTACACTGCTGGTTGCATAGCGTTGATTTTTTCTATTCGATTTAAGATCTAAATTGAGCGGTGAGCTAAAATTGTTTCGACTAGCCGAGCCGTTTCCACTTGAGGACAAAGTGCCGAACCGATTTTTCATTTGATTTGAACCAAATGCTTGTGTAGCATTGCTGCTTGCCAATGGCGATTCAATGATCACTTTATTCTGAGACCAAAATGCTTCTACGGCTGCGTTTACTTGTTTGGCCATTCTTGTATCGTACAAATATTGAGCAATAAGACTGGATTCGTCAGTGGGAATGTCTGCTGGATATAGTACAGCTCGCTGTTCAATATTCCACATGGATCCGTTGGTCTCGCGCTCTGGTGTTGATGTCGACGCAATCTGAAACAAATTTGGACTTAGCACGGACTGCTCAAGGCGAAATTTATTTGTTTCTTCGAATGGATTTATAGTTTGCTGCATATTGGGCGTCATCATTACGTCGTTCATTACACTCGATATTGAACTACTGCTGCTTGTGGTTGTCGTGCTGCTAAGTTTACTGAATAGTGTACGTGTACATGTTGTGGTTGTTGTGGTCGTTGTGAAGGTCTTTTT
>PJRA01000313.1:38806-50103 GCA_016987375.1 Brachionus koreanus | reverse complement strand
AAGGTCTTCATGATACTCATGTATAAATGGGAGCAGTCGTTTATTCAGGCATTCGTCCATATAGATGCTCGATTTGATAATCGAAAAAGAGGCTTAGACATACCTCGATCAGATATGGCTATCCAAACAAGCACCTTCTTTGCAAACTTTTTCAGCAAACCCAACACTGTCCGTTAGTTGTTTATAAATAAATATATAAATGATCTCCTGATCATTTGCATGATCGGGCAAGTTAACTTAACTTTTGCCCATTTACTTATGCATCACCCGTTAGAAACGTACTGTACCATATTATTTTTTCATTTGACCAAAAAAACGGCTTGTCCGCCAAATGGGTCGGTTAGTTCTGACCGCAAATTTAGAAATAATTCTCTAAAAAATTTTATGCTAATCTCTTTTTATCATATTAACTTTGAAAAACGTGAAGAGGTTTGCATTAAATGAAATAATATATAGATCACTAACTCTGCTAATGATATAATCAATCAATGCCAAATACATTACAGCCAAACTTGTTCAAATATAAATTATGTCATATTTGCAGAGTTTTACATAAAATTTTGTTAATAATGTAACCATGAATGGTGCAACACGCATTTATTGAACTTCCTTTTATCTTTTAAGCATTTTGTTCTGTTCTATTGAACTAAATTTCAAAAAATCATACTTAAAGCCATTTGCTTATTATTTAAAACTGTGTAAAGCAAAAGTCATTGGGATCAGGAAAAGAAGAACATTATTTTATTTATTCATTAACACTAGAACATACGATTTTTTTTATACCGTTAACGCCCGGCAGGGATTTAATAAGTAAAAAATTAAGCATATTTGTGAAAAAAAGTTTTGTTTAAGTTACATGCTTTATTTATGTACTAGAGAATTTATGCATCGAATAAATAAGTTAATTTCTATTATTTTGTCTGTGCGTCGTTTAACTTTTTCTTTCAGTCGACCACATTTGATTCATCTTTTTAAACTATGTAAGTTATTGCTATAACAGCACTGACAATATTTGATTTAAACATAAAATTTTTAGAATCTTTTAGGAGAATCAGCATATGAAAAATAAAGCCTTTTGATCCAATCTTATAATCTTATAATCTTATTTCAATAGGTCATTGAAATAAAAGTTTTGTGAAATTTTGTTCAAAATTAAAAAATAGAACAAAATTAAACGCAATATAAATATGAGACTAAGAATCGGATTTTTATTAAAAAATTTGTTTCTTCAATAACTATGAAAATTAATCATAAATTTTATTTTGCCATTTTTCAAAAAATTTTTAAAAATACGAAATAAAAAACTCAAAAATAATGTTCTGAAGGTAAAGTTAACATTGTTTTTAATTTTAATTCATAATGTAAAAAAAAAATTCAAAATAACTGTCAACAAAATTAAGCTTAAAGAGTTAGATATTGTGTGAATAAAATTGGTTGTTGAGAATAAATCCACTTTGAAATTAATGCTTGAATTGGAGTGATTACTTGAATCATTTTTTTGACATGTCATGTATTCTTCGATTATTTGTTTTTTGCATTCATACTTGAATATTGTTCCATTTGTATTAATGATTTGAGTAGCTTAAATTAAAATTTAGTAAAAAAATTTCTTTTTTTTTGTATTAACAACCATTTATTTGCATTTCTTTTGAGTCAATAGCCAAATTAAATTCTAATGTATTTGCAACTTTTTCTAGCAATGGTTTTTCTTTCAATATTCGTTGAACAATTCCTCTTATTTCTTTATCCAAAGTTAAATGATATTCATTTGCCGAGTTCATTAATAAATAAAGCGAATATTTATTCCTACCGGTTCTTAATGATTTTAAATTTTAATTTATTATAAAAATTCAAATTTTTGAATTTGATTATTACGTTTCTACATTAATTTTTGAATCAGGTCCAACAATAGATATCAAAGAATCCTTAATTAAAGATATATTCGTACTTCCAGCAAAAAGTCTTTTTTCAAGACTAAATTTTGACAAAACTAAAAGACCATATATTTCTAACTGTAACACAGAATTTAAAATTTTCATTTCATTTTGAAATTTTCCTGGAAAACTTTGATAATCATTTAAAGATTTGACTAAATCAAAATTAGAAAAGATCAATGAATGATTCGAAAAAAAAGGATTGTTTTGGTTGAAATTTTTTTCTTTTGATCGGATTTTGTTATCGAATTCATTTATTAAAGATTGGATTTGATTTGAAAAGTTTATTTGACATGCCACAAATACTATTAATATTTTAATTGGTTTCTGATTCATTTTAAAGCTGAATTAAATTTTTCAAAAAAGCTCAACTTTTTTATTTGATTTTATTTAAAACATAATCAAAATTATGAGAATAATATGGATATGCAAGAATAGTTTAAGATATTTGGTAATTTAAAGAATTCATAATGTTTAATTCATTCACGACCAAATTTAAAAATCATGATCTTATTTTTCTATTTTATCGGCATTTTGAATTTTAAAAATTAAAACAAAACAAAACAAAACAAAAAAATTAAGTTTAAATGGCATTGTAAGCTTGCAAATTTTCAAAATTATGCGCATAAAAATCGACTTGACAAATATCAAAATATCAAGAGATTTGAAATTTTGTTTGTTATCTTAAATTAAAATAAATCATTAAAAAAATAACTACTCAAACATATTTGCTTCTTTTATTGTCTTATTTTTAAAATTAAATTTTTTTTATTTAATGTTCAATATTAAAATTAAAATAATTCTTTGAAATTTTCTAATTATACTTGATCTAAAGACTTCTATAAGCATTAAAAAAGTACTGAATTTTGAAAAATTTTATTTTTTCAAACAAAATCTCTCAAAAATTTGTCTAAATAAATCAAGTTTGCTGTAAAAATAATTCGAAATTTAGTTTTTAATTAAAAAAGCTATCTAGAAAATACTTTTTTTTTAAATTAGACTTTAATTATAAGGTCGACCCTTAGTATTCTTTTGTGATTAATTCAAATTTAACTAATTTGGAGGATGTTCAAGCTTACTTTTAAAAAAACACCAGGGTATAATTTTAAATGTGTTTTTTTTGAAGATCTAAGCTTTTATCAAAATAAAAACTAAAAAATAACTAAAAACCAATAAATAAAAACTAATAAATAAAAACTCAATACATATAACTGAATTCAAGCAGAATGCTATTTTTTTAAAATACACCTAGATGTGCATTTTTCAGATATCCGTATCTTTGAAAAATAATCACTGCATTTTAGCAAACTGGTTGATTATGTTGCAATGGAAAGTTTATATTTTGATTTACTGAAGCCTGAATTTAGAGAACTGAAGCCCATCAGCCACAAGTAACTAGTTGTACAACACGGACACCAAATGCATCAAGTAAGATCCTTGTTCTTCGTTAATGAGACCAAGTTGTGTTTTATAACATTGGGAAAAGTTCAAATTGGACTTGGAAATGTTCATGTTCAATTTTACAAAATTTTGAGTTTTTTATTCACAAAGTCAGTGTAGACTAGCTTGATATTTATGCAAGTAAATACTGTTGGTTCATAGTTTTGGTTCATCTCGATTCGAAACTTAAATTAGAAAAAATTTTAAATAATATTTTAAATAAAAAATTTTACATACTAGTTTGGCTTTTGAATTTCATTAAACTTAAATTGTATTAGGGAAAAGGCTGTTTTTTCGGTCAAATGCAGAAATTTTAAAAAAAATTTGCACTGTAGTTTAAATCGAAAAGAGGTCATGATAGCATAATTGAATGCAGTTAGGGTTATCACGGCCCTGCGTTCAGAATATCTGCTGCCAACATTCAATAAATGTTAGAATGTTAGACTAGCCAGACAATTTTACAAAAAATTTAAAAATAATTTTTAAATTTTTTTATTTTTCAATTTTAAAAAATATGTAAAAATCTGCGGGCAAATTTAATTGTGCATTTAAAATTTTTTGATTTTTTAATCATATTTGAAAAATAAAATTTGATCAAAAGTTTTACTTTGCCCATCTTTGTTCATACTAAAAGTGACTTTTCGTTTCATTGTTTGACATTGAGTTAAGCTTGATTGCATAGATTTCTAAAATTTTCAGACACTTTTAATTTCTTTAAACATTCTCTTAAAAAATGTAATTTTTAAGTTTATTTTTTTTTAAAATTGTTATGTTATATAATGGAAAAATAAATTTTAAACGACTGCTCTCTTTTGGTCATTTTTTATTTTTTTGTTGAAATATTATTGTTCTATTTTCTTTTCAGTTAAATAAGTTTTTATTATAAGCATAAATAAAAACAATAAATTTATTTTTCGTATTTAAAACTATTAATTTCCAAAAATAAATGTAAATTTTTTTTTTACCAATACCAATACTAATACTTATATTTAGTGGAATTTTATTGATTATCACATTAACAAAGTAAAATACATAAATATAAATTTCTGAACTAAGGATAACATAGTATTTTAAAAATTGAAAAAAGATAAAACTAGTATTACTAGCATATATTAAGACATGTAATTAATTAGAATAAATAAACTAAATGTTATATTTCATACTTGAAATTGATAGCGGTTGTTTTGTTTTTAATTGATAGTAGATAAATTTAATTAAAACTAAATTAGTTTCTTAAAAATTTAAGGAAACAACAATTAATTGTTTAGTTCTCTAACTGAATTTGATTTTTATTTAAAGTTATATAAATTTAATTCTTCTAGTAGAATTGGGGAGGACAACGGTCAGATCTTTCTTTAGGAGATTAGAATTAGTGGTGTTTTAGTAATGACTTTTATTCTAAGTAATAGCTTCATAATTTAAAATATAATAGTTTTGATTAAGAATGATTTTTTTCGTAGCATTATGGTGAATTTTTCAAATACCGATTTAAGTGTTTACTTAAAAAAAAAGTGAAAAAAATTACCGCGGATAACCGAACCGTGACTTGAAAGAAAAGCATGAAAAGAGATATAAAGAAACTTGCTATTTTTTTGTTTGAATTTAATTTGTTTAAATGTAAAATACTTTGATATCTATTCATTAAAAGCATTTCAGCCTGATTGTTAAATTGAATACCATTTTGATAATAATGAAAATGACAAAATTATTCTAATTAAACCAAATAAAATGAATAAACCTTTCGATCGAATCAGATAAAATATTTGAAAATTCTTTAAATTTTTAATTGTTTTATAGACTAATCAAAAAAGCATATATAAAGGAGTCTATACAAAACAAATTTTAAAATACAAAGTTAAAAATCGAAAAGAAATGAGGATTAATTCAAAGCATTTTTTTTCCTTTACATTATTTTTGACTCTTTTGTTATCGATTCCACAAAATGGTAGCACAAATTTAACAACCAATGTAGCTACTGAAGGATCCACTAATGGAGCAAACAGTGGAGCTACTGAAGGAGCCACTAATGGACCAAACAGTGGAGCTACTGAAGGAGCCACTAATGGAGCAAACAGTGGAGCTACTGAAGGAGCCACTAATGGAGCAAACAGTGGAGCTACTGAAGGAGCCACTAATGGAGCAAACAGTGGAGCTACTGAAGGAGCCACTAATGGAGCAAACAGTGGAGCTACTGATGGAGCAAACAGTGGAGCCACTGATGGAGCAAACAGCGGAGCCACTAATGGGGCAAACAGTGGAGCCACTGATGGAGCAAACGGTAATATTACTAAAGTACCTGATTTGAGTAAGCCCACTCAACCTCCTAAAAATGATTCTACACAAAAACCTGATAATAACAATACATCCGAAAAACCAAAAGGAAGAGGAATATTAAAATTAATAGGCATTTTTAAAATGCGGAGAAATTCTAGTAGTCGAGTTTTAACAATAGGTGGGGTAGCATTACCCGAGTTGGATGCAGAAATCAAAAGAATTACTGGAAATGATACAGTACTCACCAGTAGAGAGTAATTTTTTTTTTAAATCTTAAAACTAAATTTAAAAATTAACAATTTCAAAAGTGAGGGTTCTGACATACTTGTTGATGCTGAAATAACAAGAGATTTTGATGGTACTCAGTCTACCGATTCTATCGCAGCACAAATTTTTAGTGATTTACAAGCTAACAATGAATCTTTTTCTAGGATTGCTTCAGTGAACGGTTTCTCTTTTACAGTTAACAGCAATTATACAGGTTTTTTATCATCTGAAAAAATAAATATGAATAAAAATTTAATCTTTATTTTTTAAAGCTGAGGTAAATGATCTATCTACTGAAACAAATGCGTCGACAACATCAACTACTGCGTCTACCACAACCACATCCCGCTCATTTGCCTTGAGCACATATGCTTTCAATAGAAAATCATTTCTTTCACTTATTTTTACTATTTATTCTTTTCACCTTATGACAAATTTTAATTAGTTTTTTTTTTAACACGGGCTAATAAATTTTTTATTTTCAATTTAGTAAATTTAATCCTCCTTCTTTTATGTGAATTTTGCAAAAAAAAATAAAAAAACATTCGATAGAGATAACTTTTTTTCTAGTTTATGCAAAAATTCTGCATTCTGCAAATTGAAAAGAATTGAAACTTAGATAGAAATAAAATTTCATAAAACATTTTTTAAAAATTAAATGTTTTGTATTTAATTCTTAAAAAAAATTTAATTAATTTACAGAAAAAATATTTATCACTAAAAGACAGGATGAATTTTTTGACCCTTTTTATTTGACTCGTTTTTTTACTCTTTTTCATTGAAAATAAAATTATTGAAAACAAAACAAAGAAAGGAAGCAAAAAAGGGGTTCAAAAGAAGGGTTTTTTGCATTTTGTATTTTGTAGAATAGAATGTAAAAAAAAAATTATCAAAAAAAAAATTAATTAAAAATGTATCAGAAAAGACAAATATCAAGTATCTTTAAAAAGATTTTTAGCTAAAAATTATTTTTTAATTAAAACAAATAGTCTTTTAAAAATAATAAAGTAATAAATCTGAAAATGCTCATTCAATTTTTATTCAAAATAATCATTTAATTTAAATTCGTATTTACAATTTTTGATAAAGAGTCTGCTAATGAATTTAGTTTAAGCTTTAGAATTCCTAAACCAGTGTTCGAATCAGCACAAAAACAGATCAAATTAACTCCTACTGGTCGAATCGCTAATCTATATGAATCACAATCAATAATCAAAAAATTTAGATTGTCGTCCAAAGGAATATTCAGTTTTTGAAATGATTGATAAACTGAACAAAATATGGCACAAACGCTTTTCACATCCATAAGCTTTGAGTCCTGTTTAGCTACAAAATCAAGGTATTCACCAGATCTTGTTGATAGAATGGTGGCTTCAATTTTTCCAGTTGTAACCTGACTTAACAATTGTCTCAAAGCACTTGGTCTAAACATCTACGAATAAAATTTTTAAATTATTTTGTTTATTTTAGAATAACGAACAAACTGTTTGAGTTTTGTTGCTGTTGCTGTTGAGGTACAAACCCCTTTGTATATTAATAAGTAAAAATAAAATTTTTATTTAATCTTTTTATTAAATTTATTCGAAAAATTATTTAGTTTATTCAAATTTATTTCTTCCTAAAAAATCATCCATTGTTCGACTTGTCTTTAAAAATTCCATTGCAATAAAGTTTTCAACATCGTGTGTGATTAATCTTCAAAAATAAATAAATAAATTAAATTTTCAATTAAGGAAAAAAACATTTGACTTGACCGACAAAAAATACTCATTTTTTTAAATATATGTAAAATAAATTTGCTAAAAAATTTTGTCAAGTAAGTAAAAATTTACAAACCCTTTTAAAGCTGATATAAAATACATGATTCTTGGAAGCATGAGTACTTTTTGATCAGTCAACACAGCCTCCACAATCTTATCTGCAACATATTTTGGTTCTAAAAGCGGGATCATATCTGATTTTACTCCATTAAACATACCAGTTTTTATATAATATGGACATACAACAGTAGTTTTTACACCATTTTTGTTCATTCTTCCAAGTTCGTTTCTAAGCGATTCATCAAAGCCCACAACTGCAAATTTAGACGCACAATAGTCGCAAAGACCTGCCGTTCCAAAATGACCAGCCATACTAGCCACGGTTACTATATGTCCATGATTTTTTTCAAGCATATTTGGCAAAAACTCTTTTGTCATCTTTTAAATTAATTTTTTTTTGTAAAATTAAAAATAAAATAATAAAAAAATTTATTTTTATAAATTAAAATTTTATTTACCCAAAAATGACTGATTGTATTAACTTGGAAAATTTTTTCGATTGCTTGTTCGGATGAATTTAGAAATTTTTTTCCTGTCACTATACCAGCATTATTTATCAGTATGCTCACAGGTCCTACAGAACTTTTAACCTGATAAAAGAATTTTAAAGTAATTCTTATTTTTAAATTGAAATTACTTGTTCGGCTAATTTTTTAATTTCTTCTTTTTTACTTAAATCACATTTAAAAGCCTTGGCTTTACCACCTTCCATTAAAATTTGATCACAAGTCAAACGGTTTGAACTTTCATCAATATCAACTAGAACACAAATGGCGCCGAGTTTTGCAAAATTGATTGCCATAAGGCGCCCAATGCCCGAACCAGAGCCAGTGATTAATATGATTTCGTCTTTTACATTTTTTGATCTGTATTTGTAAGGGATCAGAAATTTGATGAACGCTTTAAGTGATGATATAAAAAGCAAAAAAACTGTGTATAGACTATAAAGTAAAAATTCAAGATAAATATTCATTTTAATACCATTAAAATGATTGCTATTCCTAAGGAAAAATAAAAGTAAAATAAGCATTTGAATATATGGTTTTGTTTATCAATTTTTTTCTTGTTTTCTCACATAAATTATGAAAAGAAAATGTGTGTTTAGTTTTAGTCTTAAGCTTTGGCAAGCTTATTTGGTAAAGAAGAAAAAAATCAAATCAAAGAAACAAATCAATGAAAGCATTTGAATGGCATCTTAATTAAATCGTTTGTTTAATTTTAATATATTTTTCTTAGAGACAAATATTTCCATTTTAAATGGAAAAAAAATCCTTATTTATTTTAAAAACTAATGCGCTTTTATGGCTAATTGATTTTATTTAATTAAAATTGTAAGACTCCAAAACTAGAAGACTATAAAAGCAAGTCAGTTAGCTATTCTAAAATAAAGAAAAAATTAATTGAACAAAAATGGGTTCAGGAAAAAGTAAATCCAACCAATATATGAGAAATTCACCTTGTTCAAATGGAGGATGTTCACCAGGCTATTATGAATCATGTGATAGTCCATGTCAGTTGAATCAATTTGGTTCACCGTATGGCCAATATGGTCCATTCAATAGCTTCTCTGGTTACGGATACTACACCGGTACATTAGTCGGTTACGGTTATGGTTTTTAAATTATCTTTTTAAAACTTTAACTAATTTTTTAGTTAACAAAATAAAATTTTTATTAAATTTTTATTTATTCTCTTTATTAAATCAAATGTCTATGAACATAGATTTTTAACATTTCGACAACAAAGACACCAGTTATTGAAACAACTGGCGCATAAGTTACAGCATCGAATTGTCTCAAGACATGGTCCACATTCGCCCGCTTCACCACATTCTTTTTTTAAAAGCTTTTCTGAATTTTGATAAAATTTTTCTTTAGGCTGTTGGATTACTATTGTCGAGTCAATTTGTTCCATCTAATAAAAAATATTTTAAATTGTTAGGCAACAGATCTTTAGCAAATTTAGTCAACAAATGTACTTGCTTTAATTTTAGAATTGCTACCAAATTAAACTACTGTTTTAAAATTATTTCATTTTAAAATACATTTTTTACTTTAAATCTTTGAAAATTTTCAAAATGACTCATTTGTTAATAATTATAGCAAATACCACCAGGTTATATGAATATCTAAGCTAAGCATAATTTAAAGATGCATATTAGATTCATTTAATATTTTCCTATTTCTGAGTAAATAATATTTATATACTTCTAGTAAAATAATTATATAGGTAAGAATTGTTTTATAAAATCAAATCTGTTAGTTTAAGAATTATTTAAGAATTGAATTGTCCATCATCAAAATTTAAATATAATTTTATTCAAAATTTACTTTTAATTAAGAATATTATTCAATTAAAATAATTACAGTAGTAAAACAGTCAACTCTCGACAGTACGGAATTTTCAGAATTCCGACCAAATTTAAACTGGACAAACACACAAAAGAATATTAAAAGTTCTAAAATTATTAATTGGAAAATTTTATTTGTATAGAAAAATTTCTTGGTAAAAATTATTTGATTTAAGATTTATGTAATGTTATATTAATTAGTAAATTTAATCGTCTAATTGGCACAATCCAACAACTCCTCGATTTATCCAATGTGATTCATTTGTATCGATTGGTAAGTTGATTGTAAAAACATAATTACTTGAGTGTCCTGTTGTGGATAATTGACCACGTCTCAAACTAGTTTTGTAAATTGGACATCTATAAGTATTTTGATTATCGGACTTTTTATCAGTCGGTATCAAATGGATAATGGGCAATTTGTCGAATAGAATTTTTTCAAATGATTCTCTTAATAATTGTGAATTAGAACACCATCGAGCTCCTTGTAAATGAATACCATCTATGAATGCACCTTCTTTCGGCTTTAGTCTAGGCTCAATTATTTCATATTTAAAATCAAATTCTAACAAATCAATAGGTATTTTGTTCTTTCGAGCATAGTTTTGCATTATGCCTGTTAAAAACGACTGTGTAAAATAAAAACCAGATATCCAGTATACAACTGGAGATCCACGTTCTATCCATGTTTGAAAAAAATTTAATCTCATACACAAATCTGCAATGTAGTTTCCTAGTGGTTTAAGTGATGGATATGACTTTGAAGCCCACACATCTGGTACTTTATTCATTAAAATTGAATGAAAAACTTGTTCAAGTTCCAGACTTATCAATATTTGTCCTTTTAATGCTTTTTTTACATCGTTTAAACTATTTTTAATACATTTTAGAAGATTATTGTAGCGAACAAGCTCTTGAGTTAGCACAGTATTCATTGATTCGGAATATGATACAGGATAAGAAATCTAAAAAAGAATGTAATTAAAGATTGTGTTTTATTTTAAAAAAAAATTATTCAAATATTTTAAGAAAACTAATTGCAAATTTGTTATCTATAAAATTTACTCTAAAAAAGTGCAACATATTTACTTAAAATATTTTTTCTCAAGCAAAAAAAAAGACAAAAATAAAAGACCAATAGGATTTTCATTGATTATTGATCAAAAAAAGAAAATAAAAACATTATTAGTTACTTTGCTGCACTTTTTTAAT
>PJRA01000263.1:6274377-6285147 GCA_016987375.1 Brachionus koreanus | reverse complement strand
TTAATTACTTGAAATATGTATAGAGAATGTTAAAAATAATTTTATTTAAATGATAACAAGCAGCAATATAACTTTAGAGTCGACTCGAGTCGACTTATCTTTAATTCCGAGTCGACTCGAGTCGACTTATCTTTAATTCCGAGTCGACTCGAGCGAGAATACATATTTTTACACGAGAATACATATTTTTTGTTGATTTACAAATATGATTCTCGGATACATATATGTATTTCAGTAAACATATAAAATACATTTAAGGATACATGAAGGGATTGATGTGGGTTTAAATAGAGAATTAACGTGGGGATACAAATTTTATTTAATCTTTATTAACTTTTCTATGATAAAATTGTTCATTATTATTTGGAAATATAAACATTTTCGTCTATTTATTTTACAGATTTATAAAAAAATTAGTCAAAAATAAATAAGTCAGCTAAAAAAGTTAAAACGAACAATACGCTATTTGCATTGAATTTTGGATATTTATTATTTTTCTGAAATTAGAATAAGAATTAACTACAAAGTATATCATGCAAGAGGTCTTATTATAGGCACAATGCAAAACCAAAATATTTTAAGAAATTCAGCAAAGTTTGTCAAGAATTTAGGGAAAAAATTCAATTTCCGAACAAAATTAACTTAAATTTTTTACCTTTATCTAGTCTATCATGCTTTTAATCTGTTTTTGCATTTTACTCCTTACAGAAAAAGAAAATAACTTAAAAAGCTTGTTTATGTTCTTTTGAATTTTAAAGTCCATAAAAATATTTAAAATTAAATTTTTTCAAAAAATTCAAGATACATCATTAAAAATGTAACGACAGGATATGTTAAAGAGATCTTATAGGATATATAATTTTTGAATCGAATAAATTAAATTAAATTTTTTAAAGCTTTACAAAAGGGTGTCATGCTAAAAATTATTAAATAACTCAGTAATTGTTCATTTGGTTGTTTACTAAATAAACTTTTTAAAAACAATTTAATTGAAGATTTCGAAAAAATAAGTTTCAATTTATAATTTTTTATTTTTTTGGAAACCTTCTTGTTTTATTTGTTTCTCATATTGTAAATATTTTCTCTTTATACTTTTTTGTTTTGTTTTAAGTTTAATTCTTTTGTTTTAAGTTTTGTTTTAGTGAAGGTGTTTACCTTAACTATCATGACCCGGAAATTTTTGGGATTTAAAGATTATTTAATGTTTAATTAATTAAATTTAATTTATTTTTCTCGAAGTATTTTGTATTAAACCTCCATTCATCTTCAAGGCTTTAATTCTTACATTAACAGATCTATCCTTGGTTTAGTACAATTGAATGAACTTTCTTTAAATTCTTTTTTTAAAATCTTGAAAACAAATAAAATTTTATTTGTGTTCAACACTTTTTATTTTTTGAACACAAAACACTTTTAATCTTCAGAACAAGAAGTAAACGAAGATAGCATAAAAACTTAGTGGAAAGAGCTGGTACACTTGATAAAGACACAAAATACGTCTTTTAGAAATGAAATCTAGAAACTAGACGACGACAGCGAAATGGAAAACTGAACTGAAGCCGAATAAATAAAATGGCTTGGCTTCAATGCGATTCTTCAATGGCTTCAAAATGTTTGAAAATCTAAAAAAATGCTTATAGAGCTTCTTTTCAAATAAGCTGAGTGATTGGCCAGTATTAAAAAAATAAAGATAGAGGCAGATATAAAGAGTATGAATGAAGGAGGAGCAAAAAGCACCCTCCAGGAAAAAACCACTTCATCGATAACCTAAATACATGAGGATGAATTACCAAAAAACACAGGATTCTCGGACTTAAGGAAACCCGAATCATAAAATTTAGAGTCGACAATATCCCAAAATTATATGGAAATGATAAAGATAAAGTGGATGAATGGATATACCTTGAATTAACAGAGGCTAGGAATTATTAGAAGTAGGTTAATAGATTACGTTACAAAAATTCTAAGAGGAAACGCACTGCAGATGCCAAGAAATATGCAAAAGAGAGATGAATTTGTTACGTGGGAAAAATTTAAAAATCAGTTATTAGCAACTCTGAAACAAGCTGTTGTTCAGAGAGGACTCAGATCAGAACTTAAAAGCTGTAAATTGATGTCAAATTTGAGGATAATAAAATGAAATTTCAGACAATTGCAAATAAAATAGATAAGATAGATGAGTTTGAATTACTATGGTTCTTTCTCGATGCTTGGATCTGAGATTTAAGGCAGAATTGGAGAGTAAAAATGTAGAAAAGCTTGATGATGCCATCAGGCATGCGAGAATTTTTTATAAAGGGCTGGGCAACTTTGGCCAACCCACGGTTGTCAACTAATCAAAACAAAATAATTTTAATTGTAAGGATTCCTTCATGAGATCGGCAATTAAAGGATAAGAATATGCCTCAAAATTTAGAAATCAAGGGAATGAACAAAAGGCTGAAGAAAATCTTTCAAAATTCCATAATTATGAGATGAAACAAAACACAGTTTGCTTCGGATTTAAAAAGCCGGGTCATAAGATTTGACAATGTATTGTAATGTACAATAACCCAAAAATAAATCGTAGTATTAGAAAAATTAATATTGTTGAGGAAGTAAACAATGATTTAGATAATTTAAAATTAAAATCAGATTTTGTGAACACATGTGATACAAGGAAGCTTTTATATATAGCAGGAGCTATAGATGGTATAACACTGAGAATGGCACTTGATAGCGGATGTAAAACTTCCATATTAAGCAAAAATTTTCTGGAAAAAAATAAAATAACCGTTAAGGAGTCTGGCATTTGAATAAAAACAGCAGAAAATTATATTGTTAAAGTAATCGGAAAAACTGATACTTTAAAATTAAATATCGAAAATCATGTATGCAGCCTCGAATTTCTTGTAATAGATCATGAGGACAATGTTGGGCTGTTAGGCCTTGATTGGTTTATGCCTTGAGGAGCAAGTCTTAATCTGAGTAAAAGAAGCTTGAAATTCCCAAGTGAATTTATTTTCCATGATGTTTCAGAAAACGAATACTGTAATCAAGTTTTAACTGAAAAATTAACAAATGAAAAATTCTCGGACGATAATTATTCAGATGATCAATACAATTTTAACGAGGAATGGCCTTTAGAATCCTTTTCAGATAAAATAGAAATTAAACCAATGGACAAACTAGATGAAAGTGAATATCCATACTATAAAAAAGCTTATGATTTTTATAAAAAAAGATCTGCAATCAGCATTAAGGAAACTTCAAAAGAGTAAAGTCGATAAACACGTAATTAGAACAAAAGACGAAGTACCAATATTTCAAAGACCTTTTCGAAAATCTCTTAAAGAACGAGAAATAATTAAAAATGAAGTCAAAACAATGATAGATAATGACAAATTTTGTAGAATGATGTTTAGGATATTTGGATATATGCCGTTTTGTGAAGTGTTTTTGATGATATAATTATTTATTCTAAAACATGAGGAAACGATAAAGAAAAATAAAAATGATTGCAAAGGCATTAAAGGACAACGAACTAAAAAAAAAGCCGTTTAAATGCTATTTGTTTGCAAGGAAAATCAAAATTCTAGGTTTTATGGTAACATCATCATTGATAGAGATGTACCCTTCGAAAATTCAAGCAATTGTGTAACGAAAAAGTCCCAAAAATATGAAACAAACAAGCGAATTCTTGTAACAGGAGTAAAACAGCAAGAAAAATAAAAAAATTTTATTTATTATTCTTTTTTTAAAAAAGTATAAAGATAAAAATTTAAACAATTAAAGTCATAAATAAATAAATTAAAATTTAATTTAACATAAAAAAATTCAACATATTTTTCAAATAAATTTTTAATATTGTGTTTTTTAAGTGTTTTTAAAAGCAATTTTAAAGCGTTTGTGTGTTCAAATAGCGTATTTGTGTGTTTTAGGTGTTTTTTATTTGTTTTCTTTACGTTTTAGGTTTAAATTCTTTTCGATAAAGGTGAATTAGATTTTTATTTGGGATTTTTTAGTTGTTTTTAAAGTGTTTAAGTGGCGTTTTTGGGTTTTTGGGTGTTTTTATATTCTTTTTTTGCTTTATAGGTTTTTTTTTTTAATTCTTTTTGATAAAGGTGCATTAGATTTTTATTTAGGATTTTTAGTTGTTTTTTAAGTTTTTAAATAGCGTTTTTGGATGTTTGAGGTGTTTATTATTTGTTTTTTTATCTTTTAGGCTGTTTTTCTGATCTTTAAAAAAAAATCTTTTCAAAATTTATTAAGTCTTTAATCATGTTCATTTTCCCTGCAATTACTGTTAAAATGATTTTTTTTCATCTTCATTAATAATACATTTACTCAAAATCTGAGATTCAATTATTAAATTCTTTCTTTATCTTTATCTATCTGACAATAAAATTCTTCTAATTTTTTCAATGCTATTTCTTTTTAAATTGCAAAATTAGTTCTTTAAATTCCATTTTTTTTGTTTTAATCTCCTAATCAATGTAATAAATACATAAATTTTCAATAAAAAATAACAATAAAATTTTAAAATGTGTCCGTATTGCTTTTTTTAGACGTTTCTTCTAAATAAGAAATCGTCGAATTTATCGAATGATAAATATCGTCGTTAATATATTTGTATTCTTAATTTAATCAAGTAAATTTAAATTTTAAAAAATAATAATTCAAATTACTTTATTTTTTTGAAGGATAAACTAGTCAACAACAACTTATCTGTATATCATTTGAAATTTTTAACGAATTTGTCGTCTTCGTAACTTATGTCCATATTTTCAAACATATTTAAGTCAAAAGCCGAATTAGTTTTGTACTTTTCAATTATATCTACCACAAATTTAGATAAGTGTTTATTTTTTAAACTTTCGAACCTGTCGTATTATTTAAAGAAAATTTCGTTTTCAATTCTGAGGTACTTGATAACTTGCCCGGCATATCGGCTTGTTCCATAATTTATAAAATTCTTAAACATTCCTACAATTGCAAAGGAAAAAATCTTATTTATAGGTCTAAACCTTGATACTTGGTAAGCAAGATGCAAATGAGCGTTCAAGTTAAAAGACATGTTTTCTTAGCCATATAAGTTCTTAAATTCAATAATTAAGTCTTCGAATTATATTTTGTGAAATTTAAATTTTTCCCTCGACTAACTTTTCTAGGCAAAATAGCCTTAAAATTATAAGTATTTTAAAAGATTGTTAAAGAATTTTTAATAAGCCTTTTAAATAGGCCTTCAAAACATAAATGGATGTAATCAATTAAACAAGATTTAGGAAGAGTTATCCAATTTTCAAGATAAGATGATCATTTAATTCCAAACAAAATTTCCTTTATAATTTTAACTTCTTTCACTTGTTTTAAAAACGTTCATTGTTTCGAAGTGATTATATTTTTTCATCAAAAACACGCAAATGAAGATTTTGCGGAGATATTTAGCATTCAATAAAATTTTAGTTGATTAATGTTAAAAAAAGGAATGTCAGTTTTAATCGGTAAATAAACACGCTTCTTCACGAAAAATTTCAATCAATTAATATTTTTACTTATATTACATATCATAATTATCCTTAAAATTTCTTTTTAATTAGCTGTAAAACATAATTAAGAATAACTTTAATCCAATTTTTTTTCTACTCATGAACAATACTAAACATTCTGAATTCATTAAATTAAAAAATTTCTTTTTCTAAAATTACATCTAAAAATCTTCATAATGCTTGTTTCCACGTTTATTCTTATTTTACTGATCGCCAGGATGCATACAGTGAAAACGACCATACTCAGCATTAAATTGAGTTGTATTTAATACTTTTGCAGACGCTTCTGCTATAAAAGCATATATTCTCAGGCAATAATCTATTGAGTTAATTTTAAATTTTTTCTTTCCATTTAAAAAAATATTCAAATCGGTTAAATAATTTCGAAACGAAGAATTTTGAAGAAACGAAAATTTGATGGCCAACATAAAATAACATTGGGATAATATTTTAGTAAGAATTTCATTCAGTTTTAGGAACCTCAGCTTTCTGGCATAATAATTCATTCATCCTATTTTGTTTCGTTGACTTTGAAAGTAAAACTTCATTCACAAATAAATTTAGTGAAATAAAATTTGTTTCAGTTTGGTAGGCATTTTTGAAATCACACTTATGTTATTTTCTGACAATTCATCTTATTATGTAAATATTTGTTACCGGTTTAATAAGAATACAATATATATTGTTTAAAAGCTTTATTTAAGTAATTGAACGTTCTGAAGTTCTAAGAATGGAATCTCTATTTATACCTGTATACTAGTGCTGATAACACAGGCTTATAATTAAGTAAAGATGGGATTTTGATGTTAAGTGCTTTTGTCAGCATTTCGAAGCAACTCACTTCTGAGATACGTGACAAGTATTATATTAACTTATCTTTGTGCATCAGTTGAATAGCTGATGACTGAGTGATAAAGGCTGGGTAACATATTTCAATTTTAAATTTAATAAGGATACAATTAAGAATCAGGTTAGGTAATTAAATAATGTTAAAATTTAAATTCATACTTTTATATTTTTCTATAGTATTTTCATTCTGTTTTATAACTCTTTTAAGTAATTTCATATATTCCAATACAAAAATTGTAGCAGGTTTGTCAAAATTTTTCTTTAATTTTCTTTTAGAATTTAGACAAAATTCTTACCCACAAACTACCATTTCCTTAATTCTGAGCTTTTTAGAAAAAATTTGAGCATCCTGGAATTTTATTATATTTTGGCAGTTTTGACTTTATGTATTTATGTAAGGTAGAGGAACCCCTTTCAGATAGGTATTTTCCTACAACACAATAAAAATGAAAAAATAAAATTGATTTGATTTATTTTACTTCCAGCATAAATCTCTTTCATTGATACGAAACAATCTATATCTAAATTCGAGTCAGAATCATAATCACTTGAATATGACGAACTACTGGTTAAATATTTTTTACTTTTATTCAGTGACTCCGAGTTAAAAATTTTTTTTTTGTTTTTTTTTTCATTGTCTATGAGGGCTGACGGTTTTAATTGATTTTTTTCTCTAAACTTTTAATTGTTAATATTTTTTTTCTGGTCGGATTTCTTGAGTTTCTTTTAATTTATTCTCAAATTCCTCAGTATTTTTTACTGATTTCTCGATTAATTCATCATCAGTCTCGGAAATCTCGATATAATTATTCATTTTTTCATTTGCAAAATTATAAAAAATTTTAAAAAATCTTGAGGTTTCAGGTGGAGCTGCTTGAACCAACGGTTATTTTTTATAGTAACTGTTAAGGTTTTAAATAAAAGACGGTTTTAAGGTTTAAACATTTTTTTTCGAGATAATTTTACTTTTTACAAAAGAGAATATTTTTTTAACAAAAAACAAAACTTAATTTTAACTATGTTTCATCACTAGTCCTTGACATAAGCCAAGTGGAGTGAGGAGCTTTAGAGTTATTCCGCAACATACCTTCCCCCACCCTAAGATTCGGTAATTTTCTATTAAAAATTTTTATTTTTTTTTGAAAAATTGAAAAATTCAACTGAAAACATACAAATTTAGTTTACGGATTTAACAAAAAAAGAAAAGAGAAATTAATTTTTTCAAATTTTTCAAAAATTTCAAGATACATCATAAAATTTATTGACAGGTTGAGTTTAAGAGATCTAATAGGATATATAATTTTTGAATCGAATAAATTAAATTAAATTTTTTAAAGCTTTACAAAAGGGTGTCATGCTAAAAATTATTAAATAACTCAGTAATTGTTCATTTGGTTGTTTACTAAATAAACTTTTTAAAAACAATTTAATTGAAGATTTCGAAAAAATAAGTTTCAATTTATAATTTTTTATTTTTTTGGAAACCTTCTTGTTCTATTTGTTTCTCATATTGTAAATATTTTTTCTTTATACTTTTTTGTTTTGTTTTAAGTTAAATTCTTTTGTTTTAAGTTTTGTTTTAGTGAAGGTGTTTACTTTAACTATCATGACCTGGAAATTTTTGGGATTTAAAGATTATTTAATGTTTAATTAATTAAATTTAATTTATTTTTCTCGAAGTATTTTGTATAAAACCTCCATTCATCTTCAAGGCTTTAATTCTTACATTAACAGATCTATCCTTGGTTTAGTACAATTGAATGAACTTTCTTTAAATTTTTTTTTTAAAATCTTGAAAACAAATAAAATTTTATTTGTGTTCAACACTTTTTATTTTTTGAACACAAAACACTTTTAATCTTCAGAACAAGAAGTAAACGATGCATCTTTAAAGGGGGGGATATGTTATCCTCTTTGATAAGTTATTGATCAGCTTATTAACTGATGCACAAAGATAAGTCACAATTATACTTGCCACGTATCTCAGAAGCTAGACGCTTCGAAAGCTGACAGGGACATTTACAGTAAGCTTACATCTTGACTTAATTATAAGCTTGTGTTCTGTACACGAGCATATAGATTTAAATAAGGATTCCATTCTTAGAACTTTAGAACGTTCAACTATATTAATAAAGCTTTTAAGACAATATGTTGATGCAAATTCAAATATTCAAGGAGATGGTACTGTAATAGAAGGGAGGCATAAATACATCCTTAAAGATAGTAAAAAGTACTATAATGTCGTTAGATGTGACGCTGTGTGATTGGTTGAGTAAAGAACTCACTAATCAATCCACGACTTCGTTAAATAGTACAGACCCCTCAGAATTGGTTGATCAGAGAGAGAAAAGATATCGAAGAGCGTACTTGAACAAAATGGATCTTACGTTCTAAATTATTCGAGTACTCCAAATAATTCAACTAATATTGAGGTAAATGGCGGAGCATCAGAAAAAAATGGATCTGAAGTTACTTGTGAAATGGAAGAGTTACGTTATTTTTATGCATATCAAAATTATATATGCAATAAATGGGACGAGTTTATTTCACTTTTAGTGAGCTTAAGATTTCAACATCTGGTAGCTCTTGCAGAGACTTGGTTCAAAGAAAACTTCTATAAGTAATTTAGCTAATTACACCATGTACAGACGAAATAGAAATGAACCGGATTTGCAAGCAGGTGGTGTTGTTGTTATCTATGTCAGAAATGATTTAATATCTTATGAAGTGGACTGTTTTTCATCAAGCTTGGTGTCAGGTGCATTTAGGTAATAAATAACTTCTAGTAAGATGTGTTTAACGTCCACCACTAAGATAAGATAGCAATAACAGTATCAAGGAGCAAACACTCGATATCAATAATACAATTAAGTCAGCAAAATTGCTAATTGACCGAAAATTGTTTTCAAATTTGCTTTTGTTTAATGATTTTAATTATCCCGCAATCAAATGGGAAGTTGAAGGCAAAACTGTTTTGGGGAGTGGATGCAAGGAAAGTGAAGAGTTTTTAGAAGTCCTAAATGATTGTTTTTTGCATCAGTTTCTTATTGAACCTACTTTCGGCGAAAATTTCTTGATTTGGGCATTGCTGATGATCCTGATATCATTTACAATATTGACTTTATTTCACCAATTGGGTGCACTAAAAAAATGAGGCTCCATTCTATTTTGATATTCGGTATAATTTTAAACGATGGAGTCAAAACTAACACAAAAATAATTAGAAGACTAAACTAAAGGAAAGGCAACTATGTGGGAATTCGAGATGATTTTAGCTTAGTCGACTGGTATGAGCTACTAAACGGAAGAAATGCAGAAACATGTTGTGAGCTGTTTCAAGACAAGGACAATGAGATAATACTAAGGAATAAACCTGAGAAAAGAGTGTTGGTAGATGGAGTGAAAAAAAATCCTATTTGGTTCAACCGAGATATTAAACAAGCATGTAAACTTAAATTCAGGGCTTTTGCCAGATATAGGGGAGCTTCTACAGCGAACTAACAAGAGCTAAAATCTGAATTCAACAAGAAAGCTAGAAAAGTTAAAGCGCTGGTCAAGTTAGCTCATAGACTCCATGAAAAGTAATATAAATTATAATCTTTAAGTGTAAATCGAATTCAAAGCTGCTATTCTCCAATGTGAATAGCAAAAAAAATGTTAAGTGCAAAATTAGATCGCTGACTGATAAATTTGGAAATCAATTGATTAAAGGCAATGATGTCTAAATGATCATTTTTTCAGCTCATTTAAAGCGGATGATGAGTTTAATAGCGAACTAGAGTCCCCCTTAAGAACTCCAGTAAATTGCATAGTAAATCCAAATTTGGTCTTTAGTCCAACTGCAATAAAAAAGGGACTTGATGAGCTGGACAGAAACAAGTCAACAAGCACTGATGGCATTCATCCATATGTACTTTGAGTGTACCGTTTTATGTGAACCGCTGTCTTTTCTGTTCAAGTTATCTTTCGAGTCTAGTGTGATACAAGCATGTTGGAAAAGAGCTAATGTTGCTCCTGTATACAAGAAGAAAGGTGGTAAAACAAATCCTTAAAACTATCGTCCAATATCGCTTTTATCAAAACTAATAAAAATAATGGAGAAGCTAATTAGAGATGAAATGGTAATTCATTTATCTGAACACAAATTACTTTCTATCCATCATCATGGATTTATGCGTGGTAAATCCTATGTAACTAACTTGCTTTAAAGCTTAGATATTATTATGGAGGCCTTGAATAGAGGATTCACTGTTGTGGTAGTATTATTAGATTTCTGGAAGGCGTTTGATCGTGTTTCGCATAAGCTTCTAAAGATCAAGTTAAATAGCAATGGATTTACTGGTAAGCTTTTGGCATGGCTCGAAAATTTTTTTCAAGATATGAAACAGAGAGT
>PJRA01000263.1:6252186-6266468 GCA_016987375.1 Brachionus koreanus | reverse complement strand
ACCACTTTTAAATTATCTTACTTTTGGTAAACACTCTCCTGGATTATCGACAAAGCAAGTAAAAAGAGAAGAAAATCAAGCTTCACGTTATATGTATAATGCAATAGAAGACTTAATTTTTTATTTTGACAAAAAAGGTAGCGCTCTTCTATTACCAAAACCAGATTTAAGAACAAAGATAATTGAGAAAGCTCATGTGTTGGGACATTTTCAAAAAGAAACAAATGTTAAGAGAATTAGAGAAGAATACTTTTGGAAAAACCTTGATAAAGATGTAGAAGAAAATATAATTACATGTGATATTTGTAAACGAAATATTCCGTAGCTGTAAAAGAACCAGACGTTGAACCTATTAAAAGTAAGTTAGCAACAGATAAAAGTAACAACGTAAAATACAATACGGATTTCGTATAAAATTTCTACAAAGCATAAAAGATATTATTCCGAAAACATATCGTTTAATTAAAAAAACAGGATTACTGAGAATAACAATATTTTCTGTAGTGGCAATAATGATTTTTTAATTTTTATCTATTTTATGTTAAAATGTAGCTTTCAGATAATAAAATGCATAATTAAACATCGCTTTAATAAAAGCTTTAACAAACGAAATACTGGAGAGGGGAAGCGACCAGATGTCCTGATTCAATAAATTTT
Organism: Brachionus koreanus; assembly: GCA_016987375.1. Classification (NCBI taxonomy): domain Eukaryota; kingdom Metazoa; phylum Rotifera; class Eurotatoria; order Ploima; family Brachionidae; genus Brachionus; species Brachionus koreanus. The sequence continues at coordinate 6,265,811 of PJRA01000263.1, read as the reverse complement.
GAAACAATTATAATTTCAGTTATATATATAGACAAAAAAAAAATAAATTTTAAATTTTTTAAATTTTATATAATAAATTTATTTAATCATGGAACATTTCGAATCAATTAAGAAAATCATAAATTTACCAGATTTCGCTTTTAAAGAGGAAAACAAATGGATACTAATGGAATGGAGAAAACTAACGTTCAACATAAAACTAACACTGATAAAACAAAAGTATCCTAACCTTTCAATAGATAATGTTAAATGACAAATTGAACTAACAAATTTAATGGTCAATGACGCAGAAGCTTTTATTAACATAATCGATGGATACAAACAACTACGAAAACTAATAAGAGAACATTAAGCAAACGAGGATAGCATAAACGATTTAATGGTGGAATTGAATCAAAGTCTTTTTAATTAGACAATAACAATTTAAATTTTATTTTTCGTTTAATTATTTAATGTTTTTTAATCTGAAGTTTTAAAAATTGAATTCATCGAGGACGATGCATCCTTAAAGGGAGGGATATGTTACCTTCTTTGATCAGTTATTCATCAGCTTGTTTACTGATGCATAAAGATAAGGAATAAATTTACTTGTCACGAATCTCAGAAGCTAGACGCTTCGAAATGCTGACAGAGACATTTACACTTAGCCAAAATCTTGAACGTTCAATTATATTAATAATGCTTTTAAGACAACATATTGTATTTACTATTAACCGGTTACAAAGGATTGCTTTAAAGATACAAAATATACAGTAAGTATTCAAAACTAGTATTATTTAATTAAAAAAGTAAAACAAATAATTATGGTGTTTATATCGACCATAAGAGTTGCTTTTAAAAAAATAAGATTTTTCACGGTAATGATTGCTTTATCGGTACAAAATATATATTTTTAACTCAAAACAATATTTACTAGTGAAAAATAAAAATAAAATTTATTGTTTTTATTTCGGTTAAACGAGTTGAATTTGAAACAAAAATAAATGTGACATGCTTACGAATACTTTATACGTCCAAAATATAGAATATGGAATCAAAAAAAGTCATATTTACTGAAAGAAGTAAAACAAATAATTATGATGTTTTTTCGACAATGAAAAATTTCAATACAATACTAAAAAATTAAACTAATCAAGCAAATAAAGTTTTTTACGAATAATTTAATTGCAATCTGGTGAAACATTATATGTTTCACTTTACTTTAAAATTTCGGTAATTCAGCGTATTTACTTTGATCAAATTATTAATATCATTGATATTTTATAGAAATTAAATAAATGTTAATTTGGATTTGCTATTAAATAAAAAATAGGATCATTTTGTTTTAAAGTAAATTTTTTTTAAACTAAAAACAGTTTTTTAAAAGTCACAGTTCCTTTATAATTCTAAACTTTATAACTTTATAGTAATTTTTAATTCAAGAAATTTACTAAAATTACTATTAAATTATTATATAATTTCTTGGCTTGTTTTAACCAGACTTGTTTTAAATTTTTTTGACTAGTGTTAAAGTTAAGTCAGTGACTTAAAATTATTTCTTTTTTTAATTCAAAGAATAAAAGCCGAAAATTTTCAGCAAAAAATGGTAAGATTTGCACACAAGCTAAGTATACAAGCCACCTCTAGGGGGTTTAAATATAGGCCATACTGTCTTAAGCTGGATGACCAACAACAAGTTAGATTAGATTTTTGATACCAGAAGTTACAAATTCTTAAAGGGAATGTAATAACTTGTAAGTGATTTAACACTAAAAGCACCAAACGAGTCAAATGACAATTACACAATTATTTTCGTTATTCGTTTAAATTATGAATATTTTCGTAATTTACTAGTGAAATACTAGTAAATTACGAAAATATTATTTTGATCGAAAATATTATTCATTTAAGAGTGATAGAAACTATTATTCTGTATATTCGTTTAAATTTAAAAATTTAAACGAAAATGACGCTGATACTCTGAAATAGAAACCTTTTAATTTAAGATGAGTTTTTTAATTTAAACAATATAATTTTTTCGAATCCATTCAGATTTTTTAAAATCAATATTTGATCATTTCTATATTGAAAATTTACATTACTCTCCTTGAAAAAGAATCAGGTCCAGGAACCAAGATCATATCATGAGAATTTCTTAAGATAATGAATTTTATGAGTTCATTTGTTAAATCAAAACCTAGCATTCCAAAGAATAAACCAACTGTTTATTCTCTTAGAATTAGTGAATTATATATATTTAAGAATAATAAGAATTAAAAAGGAAAAATTGAAAAAAAAGATAGCATAAATAAAGAAAAGAATAAAAAAGGATATAAAATAAAAGCATATAAAAAAAAATAATATTACAAAAACAGAATCAGATAAATAAAGTAAATTAATTCTGTTTTGATTTTCGGACATACCATTTTTTAAACTTGACACAGTGATCAGCTCTATCAGTCACATAAGGTTTTATAAATGACACTGGATGTCTGTAGTAAAGTTCTTTTCTTGGGCCTTCATAAACCTTTTGATTAAAATGAGATCCTTGAATATTATATCTTCCAACATAGTCTATCACTCTTAAATGAATTCATTTAATTATCTGAAACATTCTTTTTAAACATTTTATACAATGAATCAAAATCATGTAAATTAAATTTTTTACTTGTTTAATTTTTGTTGTCTTTTTACTTTTTTTTTCTTCTTCCGATTTACTTGTTGATGATATGCTTCCAAGTTTTCTTTTCGATAACTCAGAATGTCGTTTAGAACCAGCATTTGTATATTTTTTCTAAAAAATTTTCATTAATTTAAATTAACTAGCCTATTTAATAAAAAACTTTGCTGGCTTTCACTGGGCTTGTAGAATTTTCACTAGTTTAATGCTCGTCTGAATCCTTACCATACTCTGATTCGGTATCACTCTCTTGTTTGTCCGATCCGTCAGAGTAACCTAGCTTTGCGTCAACTTCTTGTTTTGTATATCCATTTGGTGTGCCTTTGGAAAATTGTTAACATTTTAATTAATAACTTTTAAAAATTTAAAAAAAAATTCACTTTACTTTCAATTAAACGGTTTACAAGCTTGGTATATTCTGTTATCCTTTTTTCTAAGTTAGCGATTTTTTCGTCGTTTAAATTATTGATTTTTGATAATTTTCTGAATTTTTTGGATTAAGCGCACAATTTGCTTCACTTTAAAGCGATTAGTTTTCTCAATTTTAAATAAAATTAATTTTTTTATTTTACGTATAATGCCTATTTCTTCCTTCAATTGAGTTACCGTTTCCCCCACATATTTTATAATGACAAGATGTACTTTCGATTGGTAGTATCTCGATACCGTTTGAATAAATCTGGTCTGTAATATTAAATTTTTTTTTAATTCAGAGAGTTGTTTTTGAAAATTAGATAAAGATTTGCTTAAATAAAACTATTTTAAAAAACGGGGAATAAATTTTTAAAATATACTTTTCTTTTTTAATTTTTAAAAATCTTGTGTTATTTATTTTTATTTATTCTGATAACTTTAAATATTGTTGACTCAGTGACAAGCTTCAATAAGAAAATAAAAATTTTTTATTCAATAAAATTAAAATAAATACTTTTTTTCATATGATTTGGAAATTTTGAGTTCAGATTTATTTTTAATTCGTTTGTTTTGAATCATCAAGTTTTCAACGATGATTCGTAGTTCATCTTTTACTTTTGTAATTTCAGATAAAAAATGAATGTTGTCAAATTTATTTGTTGTTTTTTCAATTAAATATTTCCTCTCATCAAAGTCTTTTTTCAATTTATCGTATGCAGCTTCACTTTAATTCAAATGTTTTAAAAAATTTTATCGACTTCAAAAACTACATCTCTTTTTTAACGTTGTTTAATTTTTCCTGTTCGTTTTCCAGACGATTTTTTTTTTCTATGAGTTATTGTATTTCTTGATTCTTTAAACCCAATTGAATATTTCTTAAAAAAGATAAATGTTGAGAAATAGAATAATAAACTTTGTAAAAATACTTTTCAGTTTCGCTTTTAGCTTTGTTATTTAATGTAATGCGCTTAAAAACGTCAAAACTAGTTTCGATGCTATGATATTTTACTTGCATCTCATCAAAGTCTTTTTTCAATTAATCGTATGAAAATTCACTTTAATTAAAAATTTTAAAAAAATTTAAGTAAATTGCTTGATTTTTTAATAAATTACTTTTCTTTTTTTGCTTGTTCCTTATTAAATATTTCAAGGTTTGCAGTAGCTTCCTCTAACCGTTTTTGGTAGATTTTAATTTCTGAAAAAGCTTTATATTTTTCTTCCAATAAAAGTTCTCGCTGTTTTGAGAGTTCCATTATTTCATTTCTAAAAGAAAATAATTAGAAATGTGATCGTGAAAAATTGAAATTACTCTTTTTCATATATGTCACTTAACATATTTTCCTCTTCAAATTCTTTGACTCTTTCAATATTGCATTCAAGTTTTTTTTAAGTTGTCCTTTGAATTTCTTATTTAATTTTCTAAACAAAATTTTTTAAAATTTGAATTGAATTATATTAGTTTGTTTTTTACTCGTTTAGTTGTTTATTTAACCGCAATATTTCTTTCTCAAGATATTTTTTTTTAACGTTAAAGTCTTTTGTCATTGACTGATTTTTTTCTATTTCAGTGTCAGAAATTTGGTTTAATTTTTTTTCTAATTCTTGAATTTTTATTTGGAATTCAAAATTTTCATTATAATATTCAATTAACCTATCGATTTCCTTTATTTAATAATTTATAAATGTCTTAAAAATTTTTAAATATAATTACTTCTTTCCATAAAGGGCAATTTTCAAGTGTAAAATGATTTTTAGGATTCATCCCATTCTTGTTAACGTTACCAGAATTTTTGCATTTTGAATATTGGGAATTTCATTTTATATTTAAAACTTTTAAGCCCGAATATTCGATTTTCAAATTTTCAATTTCAAGGTCTTTCACATTCAAGGTCTTTTATTTTCGTATTTAAACCAAAATTTTAATCGATATTTTTTTGTCTTTTTAAATAAATTTTTGAAAAATTTCAGTTTGTTTTTATTAAGATTAATTTTGACAAAGTTGCCTTTCTAATTCTTTGATTTTTAAATTCATTTTTTCTTCGCATATTTCATTATATCAAATGAGTTCTTCGAAATCTCTTATTTTTTTGTCTCAGGATAGCTTAATAAATTTTATAAATTATTGTTTTTAATTTAATTATTTTAATTACTTTATGTTCGTCAAATTCTTTGAAATGAAGAAAAATCGATTTTTGATAATCTTCCAACATGCCATTGATCTGATCATTTAAAGAGTTGCATTCTTGCTCTTGCATTTCTAATATTTGGAGTAGCTTCTCAATATTTGACCGTAATCTCGGATCTTCAATTAGTTCGATTTTATCATCATCGATTTCTAAGAATACGAATGATTGATTTATTGGAGTGAAGATTCGCGGAAAATTATCCTTTTTTTAATTAAATATAATATTTTTTAATTGTTGTTAGTATTATTATTATCGAATGTATCATAAATTCTTATTTGTTAAAATCATTTCTTTTTAACAATAACACTTTTTTTGTGTCTAAAATCCAGTAGAGGAGAATTTGGCTGCGATTACTATGATAGATGAAATATACAAAAAAGGGTTTAAAAAATTTTTAGTTGATTTTTTCTAAATACTTTATACTTAAAATTATCTACTAAATTTGTATTTAATTTTAAATAAAAAGAACGTGACATTTTTCTTGTTGCCTATATTGCCACATTTTTTAAATGTAAAATTTAATTATATAATAACTTTTTCAACAATATCCACGATATGTTCCATTACGTTATTAACCGTTGAAAAAAACGTTTAAGAAACATTTTGAACAGTTTCAAATGATTTGTTCTAATAGAAAATATTTTTTTTAAAAGAATCAAAATTAAAAGTATTTTAATTTAATGAAATTTGGAAAATTGTGTTTAATGGTTTGATTATATTTTTGAATTGTATTTATAGAAAACTTGAGTTAATAAAAAATTCTTCCATTAAAATACAATGTACCAATTTTCTTAAGATAAAAACTTTTCATTTTACTTACCAATGCCTTTTGTATAAATAAATTTGCATTTAACATTCTACCGCTTTCATTTTGATTTCCGAAATTTATTTCTGGAAATTAAAAAACTTTTTTTGGACTGTTCTGATACTTCGCAATTGCTTGAGAAGCATCATTAGGTTTTTAAAACTTGATTATTTTTTACTCCATTTATCTTGTCAGATGTTGAAATAACAAATGCTTTAATTTTTTCTGAATTTCTTAATTCCTCAAAAGGATTTTAAAGAATCATCTTCTTTAAAACAACTTTTGTTCAGCAGCCATTTCAAAATAGTAAATGTTAGTTTTCTTGATTATAGATATCTTAAATATATAATTTGATTAATTTTATAATGAAAAATCAAGATTATTATTATTAGCAAAAATCTAAGATTTGTAAATAGCTTATTTTATTAATAATTAAAACAAATAAATTCATTCATTTTATTATTCATAATAAAGGAAAATAATCTAAGATAGACTTTCATTTACAGAGAGGGTACATAAAACTAATCAAATTGACAAAATTATTTTCTAAGCATTTATTATGGTACTTATTGAAGCAGCTGTTCGATTTTAAAAAATATAACTTTGTCATTGTCAAACCACAAATTGAACAAAAATTATTTTCAGAATAATTTTTAATTTTTCTATTTATTTCTAGCCTTAAAAATCTAAATATTCAATATTATTTCCAAAAAGTAGATCTTTTCTATTTAAAAGCCTCAATAAAATTTCGCAGACAAAAACACCGCAATTCATACAATAAATTTGATTTGCATGTTCAGGTAAACCAAGTTTCCATCTTCGGATTTTCAAAAATTGAATTTTTTTGGGGTAATTACTTTAAAAAAAGTTGATATTAATAGATTAAACAATATCTAAAGTTAAAATAACACCATTCTTCAAATAATCTTGTCCTTTTATTTATTTATTTCAATTTTTTTCTAAAATTTCATAATTTTTTTGTGGATCAATCAAGTAAAAATTATTTTTATTTAGATCAATAAACATATAGATCAAATGATTATTATTTTCATTAATATAATCATAAGCAGCAGAACACTTATCAAACTAATAAAAAAAAACTTTTTTCAAAATAGAATTTTTATTTTTAACTTTACTTTGTATTCTTTTGTAAAAATTAAAATTTAATGAATTTTTTTGATTAATAAATTAAAAAAAAATACTTTTCATTCCATCTATTGAGTTTTCTTCTTTCATCGCTACACTTATATCAAAATTTTCAACTGTCTCTAATGATCTATCAATTTTTTAATATTTTCTGTTTAAAATCTTCTAAAAATGGATCGTTAAAGACATTAAATAGTTCCTTCCTAAAGTCTGTTTTGTCTATGAGATCATTGTCCATTTCATCCATAAATTTTTTATTTTCGAAAAAATCCAGCCTGAAACTATTGGTGAAATATTGAGAGATGTGAAAGATAGAAGTAGTAAGGGGTCGCAATTTCATTGCTGTACAAAAGTCTCTGTCCTCTGACTGGTTTATTAACTTGAAGAATTGAATTTTTTAAAAATTTAAACCACGATTCGACGTAAATATTTGATAAACGACTTTTATTGGGTAAAACTTTGTAAACTAATAATCCAGACCATAATGGAACAAGATGTAGTCTTTTTTTAATAACATCAAAAAGGCTAGGGAAATATTAATTATTTATCTCGTTTTAATTTTCTGTTTCCATATCTTCAGTATCATGAAGAAGATTATCAAAAAAAATCGTAAAAGGTGAATCTTTGACAAAATTTACAGACTTTTCAATTGATGGAAATAAAAAAATTTTTTTTTCGTCTTCTTTTTGTTTATTTGAATCACTTTGTTTTTTTCTATTATCTTGACTAATTGTATCATAAACGTTTGTAAACCAATCTCCTTTTCTATCCAGCAAAACTGTATTAATTTTCATAATCGATTAGCTTAGGCGCAATAATTGAATTTTGTCCTCTACCTAGTCCAACAAACACATCTAGTTTGGTCAACGGTATCCTGACCACTGATTAAACAATGAACTCTACACACGGCTAAATGAAATTTCTGAACAGAGAACCGCCCGAGTCAATAATCAAATAGAGTGCGTGTATGGCCCATACTTGTACTATGCTCGAGCTGGGATAAACCATTCGAATGACTCGATGTATCAAGCACCAGCTTAAGTGTAGCCTGACGTATCGACTCGTCGCCCAATTCACTCTTATTCTCGATCAAACTTTTCAAACTGATCAACACAGCTGTAAATATATTTACTTTTAATGCTTGACAATTCGATTTGGTCTGTTTTTGTATCAAATCAATGAAATGCTTTAGTATTTGTAGTCTATGTTTGTTAGGATACTTTGATGATGCTGTAATTGACGCATCGATTACAGCAACACCAAGTGGCAATGCTGACTGATAGTCATTTGAGTTCATTGAGCTTGCATTTTGATACAAGTATGTGCATCATGTTCAAATGTTTTACAACGCGATGCAGAAAACGGTGCCATTTGAAACATAATTTGTTTCATGTTGTTTCACCATCAGATTTTATTTAGCTTAATTTTTACAAATTTTATAATCCAATTAGACTATTATTTTTGTTATTTTTGAAAGGTTTTTATGAAAATTCACATTGCCTGTTTTTTCGACTATGAGAGTTGATTTTGATACAAAATTAGATTTTTAAAATTGGTAAGGATTGCTTTAAAGGTACAAAATATGCAGTTAGTATTTAAAACATGAAATAATTTAATAGAATTTAATACAAGTATTATTTATTGAAAATAATAAAAAAAAAATTTTTTGCTATTAATTTCGACTTAAAGAGTTGATTTTGAAAAATAAATTAATTTTCACGCTTACGAATTCTTTGTACGTACAAAATATAGATTTAGATCACGAAAAAGTAATATTTCGGTCAAACGAGTTGATTTTTAAACAAAAATAAATGTGACATGCTTACGAATGCTTTATACGTCCAAAATATAGAATAAGGAATCAAAAAAAGTCATATTTACTGAATAAAAGTAAAAAAAATAATTATGATGCTTTTTCGACAATAAGAGTTGCTTTTGATACAAAATTAGATTTTTCACAGTAATGTTGCTTTATAGGTACAAAAAATACATTTTTAATTCAAAACATTATTTATTTAGTGAAAAATATAAAAAAAATTTTTTGTTTTTATTTCGTTATATGGGTAGATTTTGAAACAAAATTAGATTAATCACTCTAACGAATGCTTTATACGTACAAAATATAGATTTAGAAATCAAAACAAGAATTATATAGTAAAAAAAATAAAAAAAAATATTTGGTTTTAATTTCGACTAGATTGGATGATTTTGAAAAAAAATTAATTTTACATGCTTACCAATGCTTTTTTTTTTACGTCTTATTTTTGGTCTCCATTGAAAGGCATTTTTTGGTTCTCTTTTTTGGTGGAAGGTGTTCAGACTTCTTTTATCAGATTCAGACATTCCCGAACAATTACATCCGTACATCAGTGTTGTTTTTACTTCTGAGTTGTACAGTTTGAGTTTTGTTTTCTTGCTATAGCTGGTGGATTTCCAAGCTGGTCGGAATCTAGCAAAGGTAATCTTCGCTTTAGCAAGTCTTTTCTAAATTTCTCTTTGTGCTCCTATTGTTGTTTTAATGATGCTTCCTTCATTTTTTTTCAAATTCAAGGTTAATCAACAGGCTATTGCCCTTATCCTAATCGACTGATTAACACTTCGTTTATTTAATTTAGTAAAGTTTTTAAATAATTAAAATTATAATTTTTATAAAAAATAAAATTATCCGTTATATTGAAAACAAAAAAACATTAATAAATTCATATCGAATTTTTTAAATTTTTTTAGAAAATCAATAAAGATCAAATTGATATTATTATAAATACCTTTAATGTTGCAAATTTCAGCTTTGATCGTTTCTTCACCAAGCTATTAATCAATCTTGAGTAAAAATATCCAAATGATCTTTCTTTTCTTATCTGTGTTGAAAGGCATAAAACCCATACTTTTCCAAAAAATTATTTACATCATTAAAGTTTTTCGATTCAAATTTAAACTTAAACAATTTAAAAATACAAAAATAATAACTTTTAGCCAGTTTAATTATTGCCTCTTTAAATAACACAAGAGAGTTGAAGAATAATCAAAATAAGTTAGGATAAATGTTTTGAAAAACTGAACTTTAACAGAGGTTGACAAAAAAAAGAGTCTTTTAATACTAAACAATTTCTTATTTACAGCAAGAGTTAAACTGCAAGCCTGTTTGGAGAAATTTAGATTATGATCAATCATAAAACCTAAAAGATTAATAATATTAAAAGACAATTAAAAATTAGCTAATACAGTCTCAAAGTCCTTTTCAGAATGACTAATGGTTGTGTCTAGTGTTAGGTAAGGGTCAACTTTGGCCGGCCGGCCTACGCCCTGATTTTAACGACCGTGAATTAAACGGCCGGATTTTGGACCGTCTGTAAATTGGCCGGCCGTAAGTGAGCCGTCTTTAAAAGGACCGATCGTGTGGTGGCCGGCCAAGTGACGGACCGGCCGTATGGTAGCTGGCCAACAGAAAGGCCGTTATACGGCCGACCGTGTTCAGACCGGCCGGCCACCTCACGGTCCAATTTTAAAATTAAGTTTGATTTTTAAAAAAATTTATTGGCATAAAGAGCTATATTTTTATTTATCTTTTATTTTATTTTAGGTAATTTTTGAAAATAATGTTTTAATATTTTTTAAAAATCTTTTAATTATAATTTAGACATTTAATAACTAAATTTTTATTTTCGACCGTGTGTTGGCCGGCCGGTCTGCACACTGTCGGCCGTTTAACGGTCTTGCTATTGGCCGGCCACTAAACGGCCGGTTTAATGGAACGGTTTAATGCAAAGTAATAATGGAACATTTTTAAAAGAAGAATATTTGAATCTATCACATCAAAGGCTTTTTTAAAATCAATGAATAAAAAAAGAGTAGGCAATTTATTATCTCTCGCAGAATTCAAATCACTAATGTATTCATGAACAGCGGTTTGACAGGAATGCCCAGATCAAATATAAGCTTATCTGTTTCGTTAAAAGTTTTTCAAACATTTTCGAAATAGGCGATAAAACAGATTTAGCTCTATAATTATTAATATCTGATCTTTCTCCTTTGTTCTTTTATAAAGGGTCTACTAAAGCTAATTTCCAGTCATCTTGAATGCTCTTCAAATTAAGGCATTTATTATAAAGTATATGTAATATAGGAATACATGTGTTAGGAAGATTTTAAAATTTTTGAGTGTATTCCAATGAAACCAGGTTAGCTGGAAGACGGTTATTCATCAAGAGCCTTTTTAATGTCATCAAAAGTGAACTCATGGAACGAAAAACCTGATGTATTAAACTAATCATTTTGTTTTAATTCCTTTAATACATCGAAAATAAATTTCGACGAATCATCTTCCCCGGCCAAAGAATAAGACGCTATAGATACAAAGCAGCTATTAAACATCTCTACTTGATCAACAGGGTTACTGGCCTTTGTATCAGCCCAAACAAGCTCTTCTGGAATGCTGTTAAAATCAGCATCTCCTCTAGTTTTAATTGATGATTTATAGAAGCTCGAAAACTTCTTAGAGTTTTTAAAGTCTTTTGATGACTTTGACTGAAAAAAAGATATCATCTTTTTGCGATTAAGTTTTTTGAAATCTCTTCTAGCCTCCCTATATTCATTTAGATAAATTTCATTCTTGCGATATAAGTAATTATGATAACATCCTGCTTGATGAAACTTCTTCGCTTTCACATCTTTAAATGGACAGCAAGATTCTATAGCTAAGTGAAAATTCTTTTTGATGAATTCCCATTTATTTTCTATTCCTGGAAGCTTATTAATCAGCGAAAAATCATTTTTTTCTAAAAATTTTCCAATTTTTACTATATTCCTTTGACATTACACGCATAGTGCGTGAATTAGAATTTTTTTTAATATAAGTAACAGAAAAAGAAGCTAAAAGGAATTTGTGATCTCTAAAGGGACAGCCTACAACAATTGAAGTTAAGTTAAAGTCATCTTGATGAATAATATGATCAATATCACTTTGTTTAACATTAATTTCATCTAATTTATACTTAATTCCTATTCTTGTAGGCTCATTTGTGATACTCCTTAGACTGAAGTTATTTAGAAAATCCAATTACCTGGTGTCACCATTAAGATGATCCATATTTAGATCACCTACAAATACAAGTCTATTATTTGTATTTCTAGTAATAATAAATTGCTATAAATTATTAAGAAAGAGCAAATTATTAAGACATGGAGGTTTATAAAAAAAAGAAAATTAATATTTTCATCTTTTGAAAATTATTTCTTTGAATTTCAATTAAAATATTTGGATATTATTTTTTATTAAGACTAGAATCCCTCCACAATCTCGGGCGCTATCTTTTCGCTTAATCATATAGTTAGGATCACTATAAAAAGAAAAAGGAATTAAGTCATCAAGCTAGGTTTCATTTAAAGAAATTTTATCAAAAATTTAAAGGAAAACGATTTCCATGACCTCTTCTTTTTTTAAAAAAAAGTCAATTTCCATTCAAATGTAAAATTTTTAAACTATCAAAATTAATTAAACAAAAAAATTCTTTATCATTTAAATAATTAGGAAATGATGGAGAATTATAAGTTTTTGAAAAGAACTCTTCACTAATATGAAAGACTTTTGGAATAAGATCTCCAGTTATTTGAAAATTTGAAGATCCTTCCTCATGAGATTTCTGAATTTTTAAAGGACAAGAAAGCATATGCTTATCAAATCATGCTTTAGAAACTTAGATTTTTTGACAAAATTGAAGAGTTTTATTTTGTTTTTCATTTTGGTTAAAAAATTTGTGAAGGAATTAAAGATTTTTAAACCTAATTAACATAAAAAATGAAAAATTAGAATTCAAGCATAAATATTAAAAAATAAAAAATATAAAAAATATAAAAATTCAAGCATGGGATAAAATTAAATATAAATAAGTTACCTTTTATTGACTGGCTGTTGTCCAATTGTCACAAAATTTAGCTTGATTATCGGTTACTTCCCAATCAGTCTGCTTATTAAATTTTAAGAAGAATGCTTTAGTGGGAACGACGAGATATCATCAAAAAACCGATCGCTTAAGGAACAAAAATTGTTGATATGAACAAAAACAAATAATTATGGTGTTTTTTTTCGACCATAAGAGTTGCTTTTGAAACAAAATTAGATATTTTTCGGTAAATATTGTTTTTTAAGTACAAAATATACATATTTAATTCAAAACAATATTTATTTAGTGAAAAATATAAAAAAAAAAATTTTGTTTTTATTTCGGTTAAACGAGTTGATTTTGAAACAAGAATAAATGTGACATGCTAACGAATGCTTTTTAGGTCCAAAATATAGATTTAGATTTTAAAACAAGTATTATTTAGAGATAAAAATAAAAAAAAATTTTTTGTTTAATCTTACTAGATGGGTTAATTTAAAAAAAAAAATAATTATACATGCTTACCGATGCTTTTT
>PJRA01000263.1:6232777-6248533 GCA_016987375.1 Brachionus koreanus | reverse complement strand
TCGAAAAATTAAACAAATAATTAATAATCATAATTATTTGTTTTCCTTTTATCAGTAAATATGACTTTTTTTGATTTCTTTTTATATATTTTCTAAGTTTAAAGCATTCGTGCCGGTCCTGTGGTGTAGAAACAGGGATGTAAAATCGGAACCTGGAATGTCAGAACTATGTCCAAAACATCAAGGTGTATTCAGGCAATGGTCATGGGAATATATGGATTGGAGGTTTTAGGTATTTGTGAAAGTCGCTGGACAGGATCAGGCCAGAAAAACAATAAAAACATTGAGCTTCCTGTATTCTGGATCTGAAAACGCAAGATTACATTGCGTAGGGATAATGCTTTCGAATAAGCAAAGGATGCCATGATGGAATGGGAACCAATAAATGAAGATTGATTAGCATACTGCTAAAAGAGAAGAACTGCAATATATCGATCATACAATGCTATGCACCAACAAGCGAAGCTAATGATGAGAAAAAAATCTTTATTCTATGAATACTACAGCGAATCATAGATAAAGTGCCTCGGAACGATCTCATAATTGTCTTGGGAAACATGAACGCCAGGGTTGTAAATGATAATTATGGGTTTGAAATTGCATGGGCATTCATGGTTGTAGAGAGAAAAATAACAATGGTGAAAGATTGGTTGATTTGTGAATGACGAATAACCTTTCTTTAGTTGTAAGAATGGTTCGGCACAAAAATAAAGACAAATTTACATGGAAACTTTAAATCATTTTTGTTTGTCACCTTATTTGATTTTGATATTTTTCGTTTATTGACTATGTTACCGGTTTTTTTCTGGGTTTATGGCTCGAAATCAACGGTAGTTTTATAGCTCAACTTTACTGTGGTAAAATGTTTTTAACCTACTTATGTGTACTTGTTTTGTCCGAGCTTTTTTTGAGCCACACTATTTGATTAAATAATCAACCATGAATAAGTGTTACATTGATGAGGAGCAAATGACTTGGGACGAAAATTTACAAAAATATGCTTTTGCATATAATACATCAGAACATTTGACTACCAAACAAACCCAATTTGAACTTATGCTTGGTTTAAAACTAAAAATATCAATTGACTTAATTCAACCGAACCTTGATTTGTTGAATCGAAAACCGAATTTTAAAAAATATACACTGAATTATGAAAAAGTCGAAATTGATGTTTTGGCCGATCCAGTCGAAAGAATAGTGAGGCTAAATAAAAGCCCGGACAAAACAAGTACACATAAGTGGGTTGAAAACATTTTACCACAGTAAAGTTGAGCTATATAACTATGTTGATTTCGAGTCAAAAACCTTGAAAAAAACCGCTAACGTAGTCAATAAACCAAAAATATCAAAATCAAATAAGGTGACAAACAAAAATGCAGCAAACGTTTTAAATTCTAGTCAAGCTGAGCAAGGCCCAAAACTAACTAAACGTAAAAAAAATCAATCCAAAAACTCCTTAGATGAAGAATTTGTTGTACATTATTCAACCAAAAATAAGCCGGTTCGTAAAAAATTCAAAACACATAGTCTTAAAAAAGCTTATTATACTGACTCAGAGTCGAAGACAATTGATAATGAACCATTGTCTGTCATTAAAGCTAAATTAAATCATAAAAAATCAAATTAAAAATTAAACTTTTAAGACTCAAATGTTTAACTTTTTTTTACTTAAATTTTTTCGAGACAAATTATTTTTTCAACTTTATTCCTAAAAACAAAACCTCAACCGAATAGCAAATTTAAACTTTTAAAGCAAGCGTACAGTACAATTAAATCAAAATAAAATTTTTAACGTTCAACAAACATTTCGTTTAAAAGACAAAAAAAAAATATTTCAATTAATTACATGATGAGTCAAAATTTTAATATTTTCAAATTCTAAAAATTAAAATACAAAATTCAAATTACTTTTTTTAATTCAATTCAAAAAAGCACTATGCAAAACGACATTAATATACAAAGAGTAACGTCGGAATATGGATTCGCGGAAAAATCAACCGTCAAACTATTCAACTTCCTTGAATCAAAGATTGACGAAATGGATCAATTAACTCAAGCTAAATTTGGACCTATCGATTACGTAAGTGTTCCCCATACTACGAGTGTTAACCAAAAATACTTTGTAGCCTTCGTGGCTTTAAAAGACAGCTCTATTCACTTGGAGGCAGTGAACAAAGAATGCAACCTTTAAATTTCGGAAATCGTGGAATGCTCTTTGAATTAAACCATAAAAAAATCTCAACCGACTTTCAAATGGAAAATCGGAGGCGCTTCATAAAAGCCACAAACAATCCAAAGAAAAGCAAACACTATTTTGAAGTAAGTTCAGAAGATAACGAACAGTCAGAACCGAAAAGGCACAAATTTCCCTCGCTGTCCGACGTGCAAAAAACTTACAAGCGAAAAAACCCTGCAAGAATACTTCGTGCCCTTAATTGAACTCAAAAGTGTCCAAACCAAATCAAACTACTTCTAATTACGAATTAAAGTAAAAACGCTCGGGTTTGAGGTCCAGCCAAAAAACGACCAAATCAGACGTCTTTTGATAGAACGGGAGGAGATGAAGGCCTATTTCAAAAACAGAAATGAATTGTTCAACCGGAAATAAACCGTTAACAGTAATTTTGATTTTATATTTTTTCTTTTCTTTATAAAACCAAGTTAAATTGTATTTTCTGATATTTCTTTATAAATAAAATTAAAAAAAATTTTTGTACCGAATAACTTCGGTTAAGGACAAATATAACATGCTTTGTTATAATATCGTTGTTTTCTTTTTTAAATTATTATTATTATTATAATTTTTGCTATCTAGTTCTCTCTTTTTGTGTTGTCTCGAATAAAATGTTAAAAATATAATAACGTAATTTTATATAAACCCCCAACCCTAACATTAACATAAACTATATTAAATTAAATAAACCTGAAAGACCAAGCACCCACACTTGAGTCTTCAACAGTATAAAGGATTCGTAAGTATGATAAATGCATTTTTATATCAAAATTAACTCGTTTACAGTTGAGTCTTGGCATAACGATTGGCTCGGTTTTTAAAAATGACAATTGTTATATCAAATATCGTTATATTAAATTTACATGTATAAGGATGGGAAAAAAATAAAAAATTCAAAATGATTTTAGTTAGTTTTTTTAAACTTTTATTGACAAAATATTACAAAAAAAATATTTAAGTTTAAAATTTAAAAAAACAATATGGAAACGGATAAAAAAGACAAAAATTTAATTAAATTTTAAAAAAATCATTGATTAAAGTTTGCTTAACAATTTAATTTTGATGAATTGAATTTTCTAATTTAAACAATTGATTCATTTCACTTGAAGTATCATGATTTTTAGCCAAAAAAAAATCCTGTAATTCTTTAATGCTTGTTAGAGCTTCTCTGTGATTTATAATTGTTTTTTTATCATAAGCAAAGATATAAACAATCTATTAAAATTAATTAGCACATATTTATAATTTTATCACCTAATTTTTTTAATTTTTATTCATAACAAGTCTTTTATCTTTTTTTTTTTGATAATAGGAAATAACAAAATCGTTATATAAAGATGTATTTGTATACATTTCGGCTAAGTTTTTTTATTTTTAATCGTATTAAAGAGAATTCGCTATATCGCACATCGTAATAACTAATTTTTTTCCTATGAAAAGGTATTATAAAAAAAATTGGTTATTTGAAGTTTGATCGTAATATGATAAAAATCGTTACATATCAGATCATTATAGTAACGTTCGACTGTAACCGAAATAAAAACAAAAAATTATTTCCGTACAGCAGTGTTTCTTTTACTTCAGAGTTGTACATTTTGGGTTTTTTTTCCTTGCTTTAGCTAGTAATCTTAGCTTTAGCAAGTCTTTTCTTGATGTCTCTTTGTGCTCCCATTGTTGTCTTAATGGTGCTTCCTTAGTATGTAAATTGTTTTACACAATCGACTTGTGAATCATCAATGGTGATCGGGATGTCCAATTTAGTGTTTTTGCACATTACTTTTGTTTTGGCCACATTTATTTCGAGTCCAGTTGGTTTAGCGTTGTATCTTGTGTATTCATATGCATTTGTTCTTCTCTCCTAGATATAAACACCAAATCATCCGCAAAGTCTTAGTCTTCAAGTTTGATTGTTAAACCCCATTGTATACCCCTGGCACTTAAATTTGTTTTCTTCATTACATAATCAATCACTATTAGGAATAGTGTTGGAGAGAGAACGCACCCTTGCCTGACTCCTGTACAAACTTTGAAGCTCTCAGAATAGCCTTTTTCCAGAATCACACTACACTCGAATTTCTCGTAGCAGAGTTTTATCAAGTTAACTATTTTCTGTGGTAAGCCATATGATCTTAATATGGTCCACAAGGATTCTCTTTGTTTGCGGCTTTTTTGAAGTCAATGAAGTAAAGATACAAGGGGCTGTTTCATTCGATAATTTGCTCTAAGATGTTTCTAAGTGAAAATATCTGCTCTATGCATCCATTCCCTGGTCTAAATCTTGTTTGTTCTTCTCTGAGTGGAGTATCCAAAGAGTTTCTTATTCTTTCCAGAATTATGCCACAGAACGCCTTGCTTGCAATTGGTAGCAGTGTTATTCCTCTGCAATAATCATAGATCATTTTTCGCCTATCCTAGTAATTTTCAATATGAGGCCTTTTGACCAGTCCTCTTGAATAATTTCTTGTCGCTGTATTCTGCTGAAGAGATGGTGTAGTACTCATATTGTGATCCTACCATCAACTTTCAACATTTCTGCTGTTATTCCGTCAATACCGGGGGCTTATCTATTTTTTTGAGTCTTTATAACAGTTTCTATTTCTTTTTGGCTTAGAACTTCAGTGTCAATATCGAGATCAGTGCTAGCCGTTTTAGGTTCTAGATGCTCATTGGGTTCTGGTCTATTTAGAACCTTTTTAAAGTCCTCAACCCATCTTTATTCTTGCTCACTTTCAGTTGTTAAGACACGATCTTCTTTGTCTTTCCATAAATATGTTCTTCTCTTTAACACTCAAAGGACCGATTTTTTTTTAACCGTTAAAGACCGCTCGGTGTCAAATTGACACTTTTTTGAAAAATTTCACTAAGACTTAATAATTTTATTATTTTACTTTCTAAATAAAAAATCAAGTTTAATTTTAGTTATAATTACAATTAATTAAAAGATTTTTTTATTGTCTTAATTTTTTAATAATTTTTACATTAATTATTCAATTCCTAATTATAAGTTCTTATATTATAATAAACCAAAAATAATCGTCTAAAGTTTTTTTCCCTCTTCATTACAAATTTTACAAATTTACCGTACAACTGTATCATGTTAACAAAAACTACATGCTACTCTATTGCATATTGTACAGGTATTATTTGATTTATGCTGATTACATTGTCTAACTTGACAATTTTTTCTTTCATCACTTCTAGATTTTTTTTACGAAATTGGTGTTTCATCATTAGTTGATCGCTTTCTAGTTGTTCCTGGTGTTCCGGGTGTGCTAATTGTTATGGATACTAGGTCCACAATTTCCTGACCAAGACCAATAAGAAAGTTTCTTCGAGAAGATTTTAGATTGTTACACCTATTGAACAAAATCCAACTATTGATACCAGTCATATTCAAAATGTTAAAAAATTTTTGAACAGGCCATCGTCTAGTCTTACATTTTACAGAGTAAAGTCTTGTCATATTGTCAACTAAATCAACACCTACTTTTGTTTTATTGTAGGTATCGATAATATTTGGTAAATCGGAATAATTATTTGGTAGTGTATAGACTTTTTCGTGAAATGATGAAAGCAAAACTACATTTTTATCTTTACGACCTTGATAAACAGTCAAAGCACAGGTACCTTTTTCGTTTTCGTAGAAAACTGATTTGTGTAAATTTTGTTTCGTAGAATCAATTGAAGGTAATTCTCTTTTATTCTTGCGCATGGTACCAACAAATGTTGTTTTTTGTTTGATTAGAGTCTCAATTAATCGCAAAGAGGTAAAAAAATTATCACTTGTAACACAGTGACTTTATTCTTATATGGAACCATTAACTTTTCTACTACATATTCACCAAGAAGTTTTTCACTTTGACGATCCGAATCTTTACCGAGATATGGAAAACAGTTCAAAATATACTTTGTCTCAACCTCAGCTAGCATCCATGATTTAATACCAAATTTATCTGGCTTTTTTGGTATATATTGGATAAACGAACAGCGATTTTTTGATGGGAGAAGTTGTTCATCAACTGCAAATGTTGTCCAGGTCGATAACAGCTCGTAGAATTTTCAACAAATTTATTCCAAAGCTCTCGTATCATACAAAACTTGTCAGATTGAACAAGTTCAGATCTATCAGATTTCACGTCAAAACGTAAGTATTTCATAATCGTGAGAAACTTGTTTCTTGTCATTAATTTTGAGATTATTGGAATACCGAAAGACTTGTCCCACATTATTTTGGTTGGAGTATTAGGACAAAAGACTCCACGAAGATAAAGGACACCTATAAAAGCCAAAATATCATTTTTTTCAAAAGATAGGTTTGAGTTAAAATTTTCAGCATTTGTATTTGTACAATTTAATATTAGATTGATCATCGAAATATCGAAAATTGCTAAAAATCCTGACAACTTGGTACCATCAATATTTCTAGTTGCATAACTGGTAGGTCCAATTTTTTCATTAAATTTTATTTTCTTTCTTGTACTCAATTCATCTCCATTTTTTATTTTTTTCCAAATTATACCGTCTTTACCAGATAGATCTAAATTTGGATCAGAATCTGTCAAAGAACTGGTAAATTTGGACTGAATCGCTTCATCATGTCCGTCGATATCATTTTCATCATCACTACTTTCATCAAATAGAAAGTCCTCTTCATCATTAATAATGTTAGATTCATCATTAGATTCCCTAACCACATATTGCATTAGTGAACTTGTGAAGCATAAGTATATTTCCCTTGAGCTGGCTTTTTCTGCATCGCTGTCACACTGGTTTATTTAATTTCGTTTATCCCTTGTTGCTCTTTTTTTCAAAAGCCTATTTTTTATGCTTTAAGATGTTTCTAATTTCTCCCGAATTCAGTCAGATTTTGATTTAAGCATTTTTGACTTAATTTCCGCTCTTTCAGTTATTAGGGACCTCCATCTCTTATTGATCATTATATTATCAATTTGATTTAAAGTTTTCTATTCTAGTGATTTCCATGTATATTTGTCTTTATTTTTGTGCTGGAATATTCTTACAACTAAATAAAGGTTATTCGTCATTCACAAATCAACCAATCTTTCACCATTGTTATTTTTCTCTCTACAATCATGAATGCCCATGCATTTTCAAACCCATAATTATCATTTACAACCTTGGCGTTCATGTCTCCCACGACAATTATGAGATCGTTCCGAGGCACTTTATCTATGATTCGCTGTAGTATTCATAGAATAAAGATTTTTTTCTCATCATTAGCTTCGCTTGTTGGTGCATAGCATTGTATGATCGATATATTGCAGTTCTTCTCTTCTAGCAGTGTGCTAATCAATTTTTGATTTTTTGGTTCCCATTCCATCATGGCATCCTTTGCTTGTTTCGAAAGCATTATTCTTACGCCATGTAATCTTGCGTTTTCAGATCCAGAATACAGGAAGCTCAATGTTTTTATTGTTTATCTGGCCTGATCCTGTCCAGCGACTTTCAAAAATACCTAAAACCTCCAATCCATATATTTCCATGACCATTGCCTGAATACACCTTGAAGTTTTGGACTTAGTTCTGACATTCCAGGTTCCGATTTTACATCTCTGTTTCTACACCACAGGACCGGCACGAATGCTTTAAACTTAGAAAATATATAAAAAGAAATCAAAAAAAGTCATATTTACTGATAAAAGGAAAACAAATAATTATGATTATTAATTATTTGTTTAATTTTTCGACCATAAGAGTTGCTTTTAAAACTAAATTAGATTTTTCACGTTAATGATTGCTTTATAGGTACAAAATTTACATTTAGAATTCAAAACAAGTATTTTTTAGAACGTTTGCTGCATTTTTGTTTGTCACCTTATTTGATTTTGATATTTTTCGTTTATTGACTATGTTACCGGTTTTTTTCTGGGTTTATGGCTCGAAATCAACGGTAGTTTTATAGCTCAACTTTACTGTGGTAAAATGTTTTTAACCTACTTATGTGTACTTGTTTTGTCCGAGCTTTTTTTGAGCCACACTATTTGATTAAATAATCAACCATGAATAAGTGTTACATTGATGAGGAGCAAATGACTTGGGACGAAAATTTACAAAAATATGCTTTTGCATATAATACATCAGAACATTTGACTACCAAACAAACCCAATTTGAACTTATGCTTGGTTTAAAACTAAAAATATCAATTGACTTAATTCAACCGAACCTTGATTTGTTGAATCGAAAACCGAATTTTAAAAAATATACACTGAATTATGAAAAAGTCGAAATTGATGTTTTGGCCGATCCAGTCGAAAGAATAGTGAGGCTAAATAAAAGCCCGGACAAAACAAGTACACATAAGTGGGTTGAAAACATTTTACCACAGTAAAGTTGAGCTATATAACTATGTTGATTTCGAGTCAAAAACCTTGAAAAAAACCGCTAACGTAGTCAATAAACCAAAAATATCAAAATCAAATAAGGTGACAAACAAAAATGCAGCAAACGTTTTAAATTCTAGTCAAGCTGAGCAAGGCCCAAAACTAACTAAACGTAAAAAAAATCAATCCAAAAACTCCTTAGATGAAGAATTTGTTGTACATTATTCAACCAAAAATAAGCCGGTTCGTAAAAAATACAAAACACATAGTCTTAAAAAAGCTTATTATACTGACTCAGAGTCGAAGACAATTGATAATGAACCATTGTCTGTCATTAAAGCTAAATTAAATCATAAAAAATCAAATTAAAAATTAAACTTTTAAGACTCAAATGTTTAACTTTTTTTTACTTAAATTTTTTCGAGACAAATTATTTTTTCAACTATATTCCTAAAAACAAAACCTCAACCGAATAGCAAATTTAAACTTTTAAAGCAAGCGTACAGTACAATTAAATCAAAATAAAATTTTTAACGTTCAACAAACATTTCGTTTAAAAGACAAAAAAAAAATATTTCAATTAATTACATGATGAGTCAAAATTTTAATATTTTCAAATTCTAAAAATTAAAATACAAAATTCAAATTACTTTTTTTAATTCAATTCAAAAAAGCACGATGCAAAACGACATTAATATACAAAGAGTAACGTCGGAATATGGATTCGCGGAAAAATCAACCGTCAAACTATTCAACTTCCTTGAATCAAAGATTGACGAAATGGATCAATTAACTCAAGCTAAATTTGGACCTATCGATTACGTAAGTGTTCCCCATACTACGAGTGTTAACCAAAAATACTTTGTAGCCTTCGTGGCTTTCAAAGACAGCTCTATTCACTTTGAGGCAGTGAACAAAGAATGCAACCTTTAAATTTCGGAAATCGTGGAATGCTCTTTGAATTAAACCATAAAAAAATCTCAACCGACTTTCAAATGGAAAATCGGAGGCGCTTCATAAAAGCCACAAACAATCAAAAGAAAAGCAAACACTATTTTGAAGTAAGTTCAGAAGATAACGAACAGTCAGAACCGAAAAGGCACAAATTTCCCTCGCTGTCCGACGTGCAAAAAATTTACAAGCGAAAAAACCCTGCAAGAATACTTCGTGCCCTTAATTGAACTCAAAAGTGTCCAAACCGGATCAAAAGACTTCGAAAAACGAACAAAATAAAGATTTAGATTTCAAAACAAGTTATTTTTAGTGGAAAAAATAAAAAAATTTTGTTTTTTATTTCGACCATATGAGTTGCTTTTGATACTAAATTAAATTTTTCACGGTAAAGATTGCTTTATAAGTACAAAATATAGATTTGAAATTTAAAACAAATATTATTTTGTGAAAAATAAAATAGAAAAGATTTTTAGTCTTAATTTCGACTAAAAGAGTTGATTTTGAAACAAAATTAGAATTTACACTCTAATGAATGCTTTTTACGTACAAAATAAAATAATTAGATTTTAAAACAAGTATTATTTAGAGATAAAAATAAAAAAAATTTTTTTGTTTAATCTGACTAGATGGGTTAATTTTAAAAAAAAAATAATTTTACATGCTTACCGATGCTTTTTTTTTTACGTCGCCCTTGTGGTGTCAATTAAAGTGCCTTTTTTGGTATTCTTTTTTCTTTCATTCTAAGTATATGCCTTAGCCATCGCAATCTTTTGTTCTTAATGCATTGACTCAATGGCTCAGAAATTGTTCTTTTGTATAGTTCAGCATTTGAAAGTATCTCAGGGCAGTGAATCCCTAGAATCCTTCGCAGGATTCCAGTATGGAAGGTGTTCAGACTTCTTTTATGGCCGTTTTGAAATTGTTGGCAAAAACAGAAACCGTGTTGATTATTTAATCAACAAAAGCATTTTTTCAGTAAATATGACTTTTTTTGATTTCTTATTATATATTTTGTACGTATAAACTAATCGTGCAGGTCCTGTGGTGTAGAAGGATCGACACCCGATCAGGAGGTCATGGGTTCGAATCCTCATCTAGTCCGGCTGCAAACGCGTCGGGCTAACTAGCCGACCGTTTAAGACATTAGAGTACAAAGAAATCAAGAAAGACGAAAGAAAGTGGTATAATCTTAATGGACAATACAAGTCATGACGCTTTAGACTAAAAACCTTCGGGCAGGTAACAAGTAAAAAAATGAGATATTTACTGCGAAACAAAGATGTAAAATCGGAACCAGGAATGTCAGAACCAAGTCCAAAACATCAAGGTGTGTTCAGGCAATGGTCATGGAAATATATGGATTGGAGGTTTTAGGTATTTGTGAAAGTCGCTGGACAGGATCAGGCCAGATAAACAATAAAAACATTGAGCTTCCTGTATTCTGGATCTGAAAACGCAAGATTACATGGCGTAGGGATAATGCTTTCGAAACAAGCAAGGGATGCCATGATGGAATGGGAACCAATAAATGAAGATTGATTAGCACACTGCTAGAAGAGAAGAACTGCAATATATCGATCATACAATGCTATGCACCAACAAGCGAAGCTAATGATGAGAAAAAAATCTTTATTCTATGAATACTACAGCGAATCATAGATAAAGTGCCTCGGAACGATCTCATAATTGTCGTGGGAGACATGAACGCCAAGGTTGTAAATGATAATTATGGGTTTGAAAATGCATGGGCATTCATGATTGTAGAGAGAAAAATAACAATGGTGAAAGATTGGTTGATTTGTGAATGACGAATAACCTTTATTTAGTTGTAAGAATATTCCAGCACAAAAATAAAGACAAATATACATGGAAATCACTAGAATAGAAAACTTTAAATCAAATTGATAATATAATGATCAATAAGAGATGGAGGTCCCTAATAACTGAAAGAGCGGAAATTAAGTCAAAAATGCTTAAATCAAAATCTGACTGAATTCGGGAGAAATTAGAAACATCTTAAAGCATAAAAAATAGGCTTTTGAAAAAAAGAGCAACAAGGGATAAACGAAATTAAATAAACCAGTGTGACAGCGATGCAGAAAAAGCCAGCTCAAGGGAAATATACTTATGCTTCACAAGTTCACTAATGCAATATGTGGTACCTTACAGAGAAGAACAAATTTAGTGAAAGTTAAAGAAGATCGTGTCTTAACAACTGAAAGAGAGCAAGAACAAAGATGGGTTGAGCACTTTAAAAAGGTTCTAAATAGACCAGAACCCAATGAGCATCTAGAACCTAAAACGGCTAGCACTGATCTCGATATTGACACTGAAGTTCTAAGCCAAAAAGAAATAGAAACTGTTATAAAGACTCAAAAAAATAGATAAGCCCCCGGTATTGACGGAATAACAGCAGAAATGTTGAAAGTTGATGGTAGGATCACAATATGAGTACTACACGACCTCTTCAGCAGAATACAGCGACAAGAAATTATTCCAGAGGACTGGTCAAAAGGCCTCATATTGAAAATTACTAGGATAGGCGAAAAATGATCTATGATTATTGGAGAGGAATAACACTGCTACCAATTGCAAGCAAGGCGTTCTGTGGCATAATTCTGGAAAGAATAAGAAACTCTTTGGATACTCCACTCAGAGAAGAACAAACAAGATTTAGACCAGGGAATGGATGCATAGAGCAGATATTTTCACTTAGAAACATCTTAGAGCAAATTATCGAATGAAACAGCCCCTTGTATCTTTACTTCATTGACTTCAAAAAAGCCGCAAACAAAGAGAATCCTTGTGGACCATATTAAGATCATATGGCTTACCACAGAAAATAGTTAACTTGATAAAACTCTGCTACGAGAAATTCGAGTGTAGTGTGATTCTGGAAAAAGGCTATTCTGAGAGCTTCAAAGTTTGTACAGGAGTCAGGCAAGGGTGCGTTCTCTCTCCAACACTATTCCTAATAGTGATTGATTATGTAATGAAGAAAACAAATTTAAGTGCCAGGGGTATACAATGGGGTTTAACAATCAAACTTGAAGACTAAGACTTTGCGGATGATTTGGTGTTTATATCTAGGAGAGAAAAACAAATGCATATGAATACACAAGATACAACGCTAAACCAACTGGACTCGAAATAAATGTGGCCAAAACAAAAGTAATGTGCAAAAACACTAAATTGGACATCCCGATCACCATTGATGATTCACAAGTCGATTGTGTAAAACAATTTACATACTAAGGAAGCACCATTAAGACAACAATGGGAGCACAAAGAGACATTAAGAAAAGACTTGCTAAAGCTAAAATTACCTTTGCTAGACTCCGACCAGCTTGGAAATAAACCAGCTATAGCAAGGAAACAAAACTCAAACTGTAAAACTCTGAAGTAAAAGAAACACTGCTGTAGGGAAATAATTGTTGGGGAATGTGTAAATCTGATAATGAAGTCTGAACACCTTCCATAATGGAAGCCTGCGAAGGATTCTTGGTATACACTGGCCTGAGATACTGTCAAATTCCGAACTAAAAAAAAGAAAAAATTCTTGGCCATTTTGTCAATGCATTGGCAACAAAAGGAACAAATGATTGCGATAGCTTGGGCATATACTTAGAATGAAAGAAAAAAGAATACCAAAAAAGGCCCTTCAATGGACACCACTAGGGCGACGTAAGTTAAGAAGAGCAGCAGTAACATGGAGGTAAAAAAAGATAAAATATAATCTTGTTTCAAAAGCAACTCTTTTAGTCGATATAAAAAAACAGAAAATTTTTTTTTTTCTTCAACTAAAAAAGACTTCATTATATATCTTAATCTTTATTTTGTTCGTATAAAGCGATCGTAATCCAGAATAATCTATTTTTATCTCAAAAGCTTCTATTTTAGTCGAAAGAAGAACAAAAAAAATTTTTCCTATTTTTCCCCAAATTAACCTTTTTTTTTTTGTTTAAATCGTTATTTTATACGTATGGACCAATCGTAAGCCGGAAAAATCTAATTTAGTTTCGAAGGCAACTCTTTTAGTCGAAATAAAAAACACAAATTTTTTTATTTATTTCATTTAATAATACTAATTTTGAGTAATAAATCTATATTTTGTACTTAAAAAAATTCGTTAGCGTGAAAAATCTAATTTTGTTTCAAAAACAGCCCATTTAGGGTGGAAAAAATAATTAAAAATTTTTTTCCTTTTTTCCACTATATAATACTTGTTTTGAAATCTAAATCTTAATTTTGTTCGTTATTCGAAGTCTTTTGATTCGTTTTGGACACTTTTGTGTTCAATTTTAGGAACGAAGTATTCTTGTAGGGTTTTTTCGCTTGTAAGTTTTTGGTACGCGAGAGATGTTTGTGCCTTTTCGGTTCTGACTGTTCGTTATCTTCAGAACTTACTTCAAAATAGTGTTTGCTTTTCTTTTGATTGTTTGTGGCTTTTATGAAGCGCCTCCGATTTTCCATTTGAAAGTCGGTTGAGATTTTTTTATGGTTTAATTCAAAGAGCATTCCACGATTTCCGAAATTTAAAGGTTGCATTCTTTGTTCACTGCCTCCAAGTGAATAGAGCTGTCTTTGAAAGCCACGAAGGCTACAAAATCGTTTTGGTTAAGAATCGTCGTGTGAGGCACACTTACGTAATCGATAGGTCCAAATTTGGCTTGAGTTGATTGATCCATTTCGTCAATCTTTGATTCAAGGAAGTTGAATAGTTTGACGGTTGATTTTTCCGCGAATCCATATTCCGACGTAACTCTTTGTATATTAATGTCGTTTTGCATCGTGGTTTTTTGAATTAAAATGAAATAAGTAATTTGAATTTTGTATTTTAATTTTTAGAATTTGAAAAATAATAAAATTTTGACTCATCATGTAATTAATTGAAATATTTTTTTTTTGTCTTTTAAACGAAATGTTTGTTGAACGTTAAAAATTTTATTTTGATTTAATTGTACTGTACGCTTGCTTTAAAAGTTTAAATTTGCTATTCGGTTGAGGTTTTGTTTTTAGAAATATAGTTGAAAAAATAATTTGTCTCGAAAAAATTTAAGTAAAAAAAAGTTAAACATTTGAGTCTTAAAAGTTTAATTTTTAATTTGATTTTTTATGATTTAATTTAGCTTTAATGACAGACAATGGTTCATTATCAATTGTCTTCGACTCTGAGTCAGTATAATAAGCTTTTTTAAGACTATGTGTTTTGTATTTTTTACGAACCGGCTTATTTTTGGTTGAATAATGTACAACAAATTCTTCATCTAAGGAGTTTTTGGATTGATTTTTTTTACGTTTAGTTAGTTTTGGGCCTTGCTCAGCTTGACTAGAATTTAAAACGTTTGCTGCATTTTTGTTTGTCACCTTATTTGATTTTGATATTTTTGGTTTATTGACTACGTTACCGGTTTTTTTCTAGGTTTTTGACTCGAAATCAACATAGTTTTATAGCTCAACTTTACTGTGGTAAAATGTTTTTAACCTACTTATGTGTACTTGTTTTGTCCGAGCTTTTTTTGAGCCACACTATTTGATTAAATAATCAACACGGTTTCTGTTTTTGCCAACAATTTCAAAAGGCCATGATATTTTCGATCGATACCTGACGTGAGGCATTTTTTAGGTCCAAATGGTCAACTAAAATCAAGTCTCCAAGTTTATACTCTATTTTTTATATTTTGCGATCAAGGTCATATTTGGCACGGTTCATGCGAATATCACGATTTCGCATAGCAATATCCAACGAGTTTTTCATTGTTCGTTTTAGCTCACTCATGTATTCAAAAGCAATAATTGATAAGTTTTTTTCAATATTTTTGACTGGATCGGCCAAAACATCAATTTCGACTTTTTCATCAATCAGTGTATATTTTTCAAAAATCGTTCTGGATTCAACAAATCAAGGTTCGGTACGATTAAGTCGATTGGAATTTAGGGTTTTCGGCCAAGCATTATTCAAATGAGGTTTGATTGGTAATCAAATGTTCTGATGTATAATAGACAAAAGCATATTTTGGTAAATTTTCGTCCCAAGTCATTTGCTCTCCATCAATGTAACATCATTCATGGTTTTTACGGTTTGAACGGTTCTTTTGCTTTGGGCATCATACTTAGGATTGTAAGGTGTGGTTTTAAACCAAATTTAAAACTCGATGAAGACTGTCTTGACATTGATCGCAAAATATAAAAAATAGAGTATTAACTTATAGACTTGATTTTAG
>PJRA01000263.1:6167178-6232186 GCA_016987375.1 Brachionus koreanus | reverse complement strand
TTTGCTTTGGGCATCACACTGAGGATTGAAAGATGTGGTTTTAAGACGTTGAATGTCCAAAAACTCATATAATAGCTACCAAGTTGTAAAGACAGTCTTCATCCAGTTTTAAATTTAGTTTAAAACCACACCTTAAAATCCTCAGTTTATTTTCACGCCAACAAATTCTTTTTACGAACCAAATATAGATTTAGTATTCAAAATAACTATAATTAAGTGAAAAAAATAAAAAAAATTTTTGGTTTCTATTTCGACTAAAAGAGTTGCTTTTGAAACAAGATTATATTTTTCATGTTAACGAATTCTTTATACGTACAAAATATAGATTTAGTATTCTAAACAAGCATTATTTAGTGGAAAAAAGGAAAAAAATTTTTAATTATTTTTTCCACCCTAAATGGGCTGTTTTTGAAACAAAATTAGATTTTTCACGCTAACGAATTTTTTTAAGTACAAAATATAGATTTATTACTCAAAATTAGTATTATTAAATGAAATAAATAAAAAAATTTGTGTTTTTTATTTCGACTAAAAGAGTTGCCTTCGAAACTAAATTAGATTTTTCCGGCTTACGATTGGTAAACAAGATTATATTTTTCATGTTTATGATTTCTTTATACGTACAAAATATAGATTTAGTATTCTAAACAAGCATTATTTAGTGGAAAAAAGGAAAAAAAATTTTAATTATTTTTTCCACCCTAAATGGGCTGTTTTTGAAACAAAATTAGATTTTTCACGCTAACGAATTTTTTTAAGTACAAAATATAGATTTATTACTCAAAATTAGTATTATTAAATGAAATAAATAAAAAAATTTGTGTTTTTTATTTCGACTAAAAGAGTTGCCTTCGAAACTAAATTAGATTTTTCCGGCTTACGATTGGTAAACAAGATTATATTTTTCATGTTTATGATTTCTTTATACTTACAAAATATAGATTTAATTTTCTAAACAAGTATTCTTTAGTGTAAAAAATAAAAAAAATTTTTGGTTTCTATTACGACTAAAAGAGTTGCTTTTGGACGAAAATTAGATTTTTCATGTTTACGAATGCCAATTGGAAGGAATTGATAGCGTTGACGCTCAAGTATTTTCTGTGAATAAGTGTTAGCCCCGACTTTTCGTTTCCAGTCTTTTAGCTAGCGTTTTAATGATTGAACAAATGTCGGATGTGCTTCATGCTTCGTCTGAGTGACCTTCCTTTCATTTTGAAATTTACTCATCCATTTCTCTAAGAGAGACAATTATTTTAAAACAAGTTAATTTTTAACTTTAAAATTCTGAAGAGAGTAAAAATAGTAGTACTTAAAATAAGTTGTGTATTGTGTCGGTTGGAAGCATGAAATTGTGCAAAAGATAATAAATGTTTTTCATTTTCTTTTAAATTAAATGTTTTTTATCGATTAGCCAAAAAGTAGAATATTCTTAAATTTTTGTTTTTAAATTTTTAAATACCAATTTTCTTAAAAAAAGATTAATTTGATTTCAATTTTAGATTTTCTTTTATCCATGACTCAGACAATTATTTGAACAATTGAACAAAAATTGTTCTTTCTTCTAAAGATTAAAACAAAAATAATGAAACATTAAAAAAAAAATACTGGAATAACGAACAATTTAATCAATAAAATAAAATTTTGTTTTGTTTGTACTCGGTAAATCAATTCAATAATCAATTTAAATCATATTAATGCTTAATTTTTGTCTTATTTAAGCAAGAGCAGACAATTGAACCGAAAAAAAAAATCGATTTTCGGAGAGAATTTTAGTAACTAAACTAAACCGAGATCGAAAACCGAAAAACCGATTTCTGTACCATGAGCATTTCTTAAATAATTTTTTTTTCCACTCTATCATATCGGAAACCTAAAAAATATAAAATAAATATTTTATTCTTGACTAATTGTCTTAATCTAATTTATATGCTTTAAATTTATCAACAAAAAGATTATCTACAAAGAACGTTCTAAATTTAGGTATTGATCCTATAATTTCTGAAAAACAAAATCAATGTACTAATATATTATTAAAATGATTATATATTTTAGTTTATATTTCAAATTTTAATTTCACTTTACCAATATTTTTGAGCTTCATTAAAAATTTAACATATTAATTTTAATGTCTTGTTTAATCCTGAAGTTCCGACTCTGATGCATCGCATTTTAAATCAATTTTTTTAACATGGTGGAGGGCTATGTCTCGTCATGCACTTAACATGTTTCTTCGACTATTAATGCACGTCTTCTTAAGCAAAGTAATATGGAAGGCAAAATATCCACATCTAATACAATTGAAATAATATGGAACGAATTAAAAAACTAGAAGGTCTATGGTTTAATTTTTAACAAAATATTACAAATAAAAAATTCCCAAGAATGGGTGGGCTATTAACAGAATCATAAGAAAGGTTTTTAGAATAAGAGTTCTCGAAAAAATTAATAAGACGTTTTTTGCCTTGTTTAAAAGGTTAAAAAATCTAGCAACGTATAGTGAAGTTTTAACAGCTTAGTTTTCAGTTAGATCGAAAGAAACAATAGCCGAACATCTAAGAATTTCGAATTATTTACTCTTATGACTTTTTAATTTAAATAATATTCCAAATTTAAATCAAATCACATGATTTTGAGACTTTATTTTGACAAAATAAAACAAAACATAAATTAAAAAATGTGAAATCATAGATTTGTTCAGGTTTTTGTATAGTTAATTAAAAAAAAGTGATCTTTTTTTTTGATTCCTGGGACTACATACGATTCAAGTGAAAAATAGAGTTTTTTTTTTACTGTTTTCAATAATTAAAATTCAGACCCCTTTTTTAAAAATAAAAATATACGCCTAAAAGTAAAAAATTTCATGCTCTCTCAAATTAGATTTGATTTTTAAAAAATTTTGAGAATAATTAATTAAATTTCTAGGTCTAAAAGACTTACAACATTTTAAAGGGTAAGTCTTTTCAAGAGTACTGGATACATAATTTTTTTTCTTAGCCTTCCAAAAAAAATGAATTTCAAGTCAAAAATTAGAAATTCAGATAGCATTTAAGTTTTAAATTTCTAGAACTTTAAGATAGTATTTGTGAGCTTTATGGATACAACCCAAAGTTAGTTACACAAATTTTAAAACTTCGTTTAAATTATTCTTTAAGCAAAAAGTAAATTGAAATTTTTTTAAATATTCTTATGTATATTCTTAAGTGTTTGAATATAAAATCAATAAAGATCAAAAAGGAAAGTGAAATTTTAACTAAATTGAATTCAAATATTATTACCAAAAATTGATATATTTCATTTATTTTGAAATTTTGACTAATTAAAATGTTAAAAATAATCTAATTTTTTAAATGGTCATTAATAATCAATTTTATTAAAAGATGTTTTAAATTTTTCAATTGATTTAATTTTTTTGTTTGTTCTTTATTTTTAAGGGAAAAATATATGTTCTAATTATTTATACGAAAATTATAACTAATTTTCTTAGTTTCAAAAAGAAAAATTCATTCGCAAATTAAATTAAAAAATAAGGCCGTTAAAAGACTAGTTGTTTCTTTTTCTTTTTCAAAAAACACATAAAAATCAAAAGCAAGGCATGTCAATTATCTTGTCGTTGGCTTGAACTTAAAGGTATTGAATTTTTATTAATATTTTTAGGCTGTTTTGTCTTGGGACTCCCTATAATTTTTTCATTTTTTACATCATTTTGAGAATGGTTTGTAGAAAAATTCGGTTTATAATTTAATTTAAAACCAATAGAATTCGCGGAATTGTCAAATGTCGGCTCATTACATTCATAAGCAGTATGATTGAAAGAACCACAGTTATAGCATGATTTCTTTGTCTTTTGAATTTTGCTTATATTATTGCTCGTTGTTGAAACCATTTGATTATTGTAAACTTGGTGATTTTGCTGAAAATTAGGAAAGCCGTTATTTAAATTCTTGTTAGGCATTGATTGACTTCCAATATTAAAATTAGGTGCTTGATTTCCATTTCCAACCATCATCATCATCAAGAGATTTTGTTGAGATTGTATTTGTTGATTTGGGCAAGAAACAGAAGTAAAAGTCATCATATTATTAAAATTTGAAAAATTTCCGTCACTTATTTGGCTCTGGCCTGATGAAATAGGAATTTGATGTGAATAATATAAATTTGAAGCATTTTTTTGTGGATTTACATTTGTTGAATTAGCTGAACTTTCATTCAATATAGCAGATTCAATTGTTAGTTGATTTGGTGTTATTTGGGATGCAGTTGGACTAGATCCTGGTGTTGGAGTTAATTTCCCAGTTTGAGTGGCTCCTTGACTAACTGGTTGAATAAATGGAATTAAGAAAGGTGCTGGATGGGCCTGATGAATTTGTGTTGCTCCCTGATTAATTGCTTGGAATTGAGTATGTGGTCCAGAAAATTGTGCAGGAAATGGAAATGGAACTGGTATTGCAGGTTGAATAGCATTGAAATGAGGAAAATGCTGAAAAGAGTGACCAAATTGATTTTGATTTTGAGGATTTGATGAGGAATGCTTAGAATTTAAAGGTGGAGCTGATAATGCAATACCATTTAAAATGTTCTGACCTTCTTGCATACCATAAGATGGAAAATGATAGCATAAATTATTCAAATTACCAGCAAATGCCTGATTTTGAGATTGATTTGTGTTTTTTAAATCGGTTAATGGAGATTTAGAGAATAAATGTTCACTAACTGGATAATATTTAGTATTTTGGTCAGAATCTGGACCTTCTGTATTTTTCAACTCTACATTTGAATTGCTTTGATCGATTTCATTTGTTTTTAACTTAATATTACCTGAATCAGATCTTCTGTAGTATTCTTTTGAAATGTCAAAATTTAATTCCTTAGAGGGAGATATACTATTATTCTGATGATTTGAAGAAACTAGAGCTTGACTAGATTTTCTATTTTCTGGATCCAGATTAAGTAAAGCTTTGTCAACTGAATCTTGTTTTTTCCTATCATATTTTTTCTCCAAGCTGTTTTTATCATTTTTTTCTTCATAAATGTCTCGATTTGATTTATTTTCTTCGTCAAGATCTTCGACTTCAAATTCAACGAATTTGTCTTTGAGACGATCATCATGATTTTCAGTTTTCGAACTTGTT
The DNA here is from genome assembly GCA_016987375.1 of Brachionus koreanus. Lineage (NCBI taxonomy): Eukaryota > Metazoa > Rotifera > Eurotatoria > Ploima > Brachionidae > Brachionus > Brachionus koreanus. The sequence goes on along the minus strand of PJRA01000263.1, from coordinate 6,227,057 downwards.
ATTTCTTCATCTTCTGATGTTGTTAATGGAACTTTAAGCAATTTTTTAACTGATAAATCTTCATTTATCTTGTTGGTTTTAGCATTTGTCATAGTTAATTCATTTTTATTATTTGAAAAAAAAGATGATGTATTCCCTTGAAGCGATGGACTTCGAATCGATTCTTGATTTTGAACTGGACCGATTTGTGAAATAGGTAAAGTTGTTGTTGGTTGAAGCAGATTTGGTATAATTGGAATGTTTGGTGGAAACATAGTAGTCTGTCCAAATTGATTCAAACCTAATCCGATTGGCATATTAGATGCTGTTTTTGATACGATTGGTGCCAAAACTAGAGGTACTTGTGAATGTTTTATCTTAGAAGATGATGGAAGTTGACTAGGATTATTATATGGAATATAATTTTGATGTCCTTGATTTTGAGTGAGCTGATTCTGATTTATCAATTGAGAAGTAGTAGGCATTATATTTAAAGGCGAAGAAAATTGTTTTAAAGAATGTGTTGTCATGATGTTTGTTTGAAATTGATTATTGTAAATATGCTGTTGTTGGTTAGGTGGTGGAGTTTGATAAGAAGAAGTCGAACATGATGAAGATGACCTTGTATTAATCGCATTTGCTTTTGGTGATGAAGAAATGCTCGAATTTATTTGTTGATTATTATTTGTTTGATCAGTTAATTGTAAGTTGGTTGTTTGAATTGAACCCTGAATTTGTTGGCTTGTTAAGTTTTTTTGCTTTTGATTATTTTTTTTTATTTCTAAATTATTTCTCAAACTTTTTAATGTAGATTTTGATTCTTGATTATTGCTTGGTGATATCTGATTTAAAACATTCGAATTATTGTTATCCAAAACATAACGTAAGAGAAGCTTAATTTATTTAAATAAATTATGTCTAAGATACCTTCATTTAACACTAGAAGACAAAGAGTTTTCTTTTTCGTCTAAATGTTTTTTAAGAGAACAAAAAATTATATATTTTTTTTAAATAATATAATCTAAATTTAGTTAATCAAACATTGTTTGTTAAAAATTCTCATACTAACTCTTAATTTTTTTTAGAACGGATAAGTTTCTATGAAACTTCTAATGTTAAAGCTAATTTTAAGCTTATATATCTTACTTCATCATTATTTGTATTCATTTGTTTTGATTCTTTTGAACTGCTATTTGGATGTTTAGCGCCTTGCTTTTGATTATTATTAAAATTTTGCATTAGCATGTTTCCATGATTCTGATAATTATTAAAAAGTTGGGGTGAAGTTTGCATTACTATCCAAGGTGAACTACAGCGACTATTGTTCAAAGAGCCCGAAGGATTTATGTTTTGACATTGATATTGGGGGCCTAATGGTCCTAAATGATCACTTGTTGGTGATGAAATCTCCGCATTTAGTATAGGTTGAAAATTATGCAACTGATATTGGTTGATGGTGTGATTTTGTATTTGATTTTGAAAAATTTTATTTTTTTGATTCTCATTTTCATTTTCTTTAGAAACTCCCATTTGATTTATACCTTGAAAGATTTCTTTTTGCTTTTGGTTAAAAACACTTGCAACACTAATTGTAACATTTTTTTTTGAGCTATTAGAGATTGAATCTCTGTCATGATCAGTATTTTCTTTTTTAATTAATTTATTTTCACATGTTAAGACGTCGTCAAATTCGGCTTTTTTTTCCAGTGAATTTTCCAAATCACATTTTTCATTTCGAATATTATCATCGGGCTTTTCTCTTTTAATATTATTATGAAAATCCCTTATAAAGAATGTTTTGAAAAGATCAGACTTGAAAATTTCTTTTGGTAACTTTGCTAATTTGCTAAATATTCAAAATTTTAAATTTTAATTTAAAAATAATATATTTTTGTACTCGCAATAGTCTGCAACTAGCGGCATTTCTTTTACAAAGTCTTCTTTTTGATCTTCTTTTGAATCTAATGAATTAATTTCCATTAAATTACCTATTTCATTAGGAAACATTTTGGTTAACTTATTAATAATTATTACATTTTTTTCTTATCTAATTTTTTAGAAAATAAAGTATACTCTTTTATTGAAATCACATATTTCAGAGTAGGTTTTATGTATTTCGCTCGAAATCAAATCAGACCAGTGAATCTGTTAAAGTTTAAAATTAAAATTTATAAAGACACCTTAATTGATTTATTTATGATACCTTAATTGAAAATTTGTAGTTATCTGTTCCTTTTATCGATCGAACCCCTTCAAAAGTTATTGACTCAATAAAAGTATCTAAATTTGAATTTTGTTCTACATTGGGATTTTTGATAATTTCCTTTTCTTCTATAATTTCTGAATCGATTTTGGCATTATCTACTAAAGATGTGTTGGAAGAAGAAATTGAAGATGAAGACAATGACGTTTTGAATACTGGCTTTGAAATAACAGTTGAATCAAAAGATCCTTTGTTATTTTTATTATTATTATTATCAACTTTTGTTGGCTCATCGGTTAATGAACTTTTTTTCTTGTCAAACTCGTTATTTTCCAGACAATTATTCATAATGTTCTTTTCCATAAGTATTTTGTATTTTGATTTTTCACAAAGGCAAAATTCATTTTCACTATCTCGGCAGATTATATCTTCAGATTTTAATTTGTTCTCTGTTGTGATAAACAGATGACTCATTTTAGTTTTCATCTGAAAATCAAATGCGGGATGATTGGCAGCCATTGTCAAAAGTAGCAAAAATTCATCAGCTATTTTTGCATCCATATAGATTGATTTCATTTTGTCAATTGTTTGGCAAATGTCAATGTTCAAGAATTCAAAAAGTAAGCGAGCACATTCATAATTATTCGAGGCTAATAAAGCCATGGTAACAATCATTTTACTACGCGTAATTTTATCACATATATCTTTAAATTGCTGTATCTCTTGAATCGAATTAGCTTTTAATTCAGCATCACGAAGATATAAATAGTCTTTACGCGCTAGTTCTTCAATACAAGATCCTAAAAATCGAAGTTCTAATGGAAAGCATAAATGGAGCATACCGTTTAAAAAATCAATTCTCTTCGCACCGTCTAGAGTTTTGAACCAATCATACACTTGAAATTTTTTTTGCATTTTAATATTAATGAAAAAAAGAAGAGCCAAGAATTGACAACTTTTTAATAATCGTTTAGATAAATAAATAAATAAATAAATAAAATATATATATATCTCTCTTTTTTCGTTTGATTGATAACTTCTGAATATAACTTAAAATTTATATTTTTTTCATATTTAAATTTTCTAAAAAAATTAAATCCTTAGTTAAATTCAACTTTTCTTTAAAATATTAATTAGAAATTTAGTAAATGTTTCGAAAATCTGATTTATTTTCAGTCTATTGGTTTGATGATAGCATTAATTTTTGTAATTTTTAATAAAAAAAAAAGCAAGTCTCTTTGCAAAATTTTGTACATAAAGCTTTTTAAATAATTAATTGCATAATTTGTTAGAATCATATTATTATACTAAATTTATGACTCCAATATTATAATGATTTAAGCAATAAATTATTAAAATAAGCAAAAAGCGGTCTTTTTTGATTAAAATTTAAGAAATTATTATCTTAACAAAAGTAACTAAACTAAAATTAAATTACAAATTTAAAAAAAAACTTATAATAAATGATTTTATACAATATTTTGTTTAAATTATAATGAAAAAAATTTAAAATAAAAATTCTCTTCAATTTTATTTTAATAAAATAATTAATTAAAAAATATATATTATTTATAATTATTTGCTATTTCTTTTTATTTTTATCTTTCTGGATTCTATTAGTTCTTTTTCATAAATTTTTTTAATTGTTTCTTTATCAGGAAAATATGTTTTATGTTTAAAATCTTTGTATCTTTCGTTTATTGTTCTTTTTCTATTTTGTTTTATTCCAAAAAATCTTAATGAAAAACTTTTCAATTTTCCAGTTGCATTCCTAAAATCTTGTTTTGATTCAATTAATAATTTCCATATACCTCTAGGATTTTCTCCCCAATTGAATACAGTCATAAATGGAAAATCTTTTATACCTTTATAGATTGATTTTAAAAAGATTTAAACAATATTTTTTTGAGAAATTTGGTACAACTGTCGAAAAATAAATGTTAGAATATTGCTAAACTTTTCACTTACTAAATTTACTTAATTTTAATGTATAAAAATTTTATTCGTGCTAAATTTTCACTGTATTGCCAAAATTTTATTGATAATGTAACTTTGCTGTAGTATTTTGAATTTATAAAACTAAATTTTAAACTTTAAAAAGTTATTAGATTTTTTTTGGTTATTTTTCTATTGTATCAAATTTCACAAAATTCGGCAATGTAAAATCTTAGAATTCGTTTCAGCAGAACTATTTTTGCACAATTTGGAAAAAATTATATCGTTTTTACTTTTTCTGACTGTAAATTTTATACTAAAATTTAACATTGCCCAAAATTCAATAATACATTTTTATTTTAAAAATTTTACCTTTTTTACTATGGTCGTTCTTACGAAAAGAAAGTATTTCAGAAGGAGTATCGTGTGCGGATATTAATGTCAATTTTATATTGCCTCTAACGGAATAGTCCAATGAAATATTAGCTACAACATGCTCTAAAAAATCAATATCAGTGCAGCTGTGGCTACTAACTTTTACTATTTTCTTTGATCCAGACGTTATTTCACTTTTAAAAATTATTTAATCTTTTGTATAAAAAAACCAAGATTCAAGTTACGGATAAATTCCTAAATAATCTATTTTACAATCTTTTCTTTCTGGAATATTTTCCCAATTTTGAGCTTGTTGAATCATCAGTCCAATATCCAAAACTCCGAATCCATATTTTTCATTAATATGATATCTCCCACCATTAACTATCCACCCAGAAACATCTTCCAAATTTGGGACTCTTGCTGTTCGAGCTATTAGATGCATTACATCTCTGTTTGATAAATTTGGATTCGCTTCCAAAACTAGAGCAAAAGCTCCTGCAGCAATTGGAGCAGCACTCGATGTACCTTGAAATGTTGTAGAACATTTTCCTCGTACCTAATGAATAATTTTAAAATAATTTGAAAAATTCCTAATTAAAATTTACGTCAGTGGTAACTACTCTAACACCAGGATCGTCATCATCTCCATTTATATTGTTTTCTCCTCCTGAATAAACAACTGCCATAGTAGAAGGACAAAGCTCCATGAAATAAGGAATTAATCCTTTATGATTTATAGAGCCTATTGAGATAATATTCCAGTGTGAGGCATATCCATCACAAGAGCAGTCATCATCGTTACCACCACCGTTTCCAGAAGCCCATACATACAAGGTCCCTTTACCATTTCTTCCCTAAATAAAGTCTAAATTAAAATATTGTTTTTTTTTTTAATTATTTAATTCTAAAATATCAATAAAAAATCTGCAAATATAAAAAATTACATTTTTAACGCCATCGTCTAAAGCCATATTAACAAATGGACCAGGATATTCCATGTGAGCCCCATCATCTCTTGGACCCCCTAAAAATTAATTGTAAATATTTTTTATTTTATCCTTTTTAGTAATTGTACATGAAGCACTTTTAATATCGACAATTTTTGATTTATATGCTAATGCCCTTGCCTCAATAAGATCAGTAACAGTTCCATCTAGAACTCTTATTCCTCCTATTTGAGCATTAAATGCAACACCAACACCACAAATCGAATTATTTCCAGTTGCAACAGCAACTCCTGCACATTTTGTTCCGTGGCTATAAAAAATTTGAAATCCAATTATTTCATCAAATCCTTCAACTTTTACTTTAATTTACTTGTTTTGATTATCAAAAGTAGCAGGCATTGGATCATGTTTTAAATCATTTTCATCATTTAAATCATAACTAATATCAGGTCTCTTTTATATTAGATAGTTTTATAAAATAACAGTTATTTATTAATATTTACATATTTTCCTTGAAATTCTGGATGTTTATAATCAAGTCCATCATCAATTACTACTATGGAAATATTTTTTCCAGTAAAACCTTGATTCCAAACCTCTTTTACATTTAAATCATGAACACGAGATATTTTGAATTTCCCGTCATTAACCAAATACCATTGTTTATCATAGTTTATATCATTAAAATAAATCTTGTTCTGATTTTTTTTTTCTTCATTTGATTCAATGTAATTTTGCGTTTTCAAATATTGTTTCAAATATTTTTTGAAAACTTTATCTACAAAAATAAAAATAAAAAGACAAGATAAACTAATTGACTTGTTTCAAATTGTATTTCATTTTAGTAAATATATTTACTTTTTAATAGACATTTCTCAGTGTCTAAAAAAAAATTCTTAGATATATCGAAAAACGGTTCTAATGTATGCAGCATAAAATATGTGGCACTCAAAATTAACTACATGGCCTAAAAGCATGTTTGGTTTGTTATAAGACCTGGGTTCAAATTATGACTTATCTTTAAAATGTCATGAAATGCTTTTTAAAGATAAGTTATTAAAAATTTCGTAATTAGGGCCATATAGTTCCCAAAACCATAAGTTAAATTTTATGAACCGGTATGCAAAGCATTACAGTAATTCGTATCGATAATTACTGTAATCATTTTTCAAATTAAATTAACAATAATAAAATAACTTGAAATTTAAATGCTTTTCGTATAATTTAAATATCAATTATTTATTATCATAATTTTATTATTCTCATTCCGTTTTTGAAATGTAATGTTATTTGATTAATTAAACAAAATTGAAAGACCATTTTTTATATTACCCAGTGTTTTCACATTTTTATCAAAGAAACTTCTTTTATTTCTAACAAGGTATCGCTGCGGTAAAACATATTCTACTCTATCATCACTTTTGATGTAATTAATACTCTCATGAATATTACGTTTAAATTTTTTGACTTCATTGTTCTTTTTCAGTGTTGAATTTAATTCTGATAATTGATGATTAGCACTTCTGGCATATATTTCTTTTTGAGAAAATTTAAAATGAAATAAGCTACTATCAAGGTCGTTAATCTAAAAAAATTGACTTAAATTTTTTTTTCTAGCTGATTTATAAAAAATCAAACCCTTGCAATTTTTCTGAGATCATATGATGCAGCAAAAAGATCCGAAACAGGATCATCCGAAAATTCTTTTTTAAGTTTAATAGCCAAATCCAATGTAAACTTTTCGAGATCTTGATCAACGATATTAATTCCATCATATGAAATGTTTTTGATCAAATTTGTATTTATTATAAAAATTAGATATGTAAAAATCTTGAGCGAAATTTTTTTATGCATAATTCCTTTTTATTACCAACAAATTTGTAAGAATATAAGATAATAATAAAATCTAGAATTTGTTTTTTTTTACAAATTTTTTAAACTGATAATAAAATAATACTTTTTGAAGAAAAAAATTTATTAACAACACTAAAGAGATAATATTTGTCATTTTAAAATTAAATTTAAAAAAAAAATAAAACTCAATTTAAATATGAGAAATAAAAAAAACAATTTCTTTTAATGAAATTGACAGATACCTTCTTGTGTATTATTTATTTTGACACTTAAAAATAGGCCCTAATTTTAAGTCATTAATTGAACTGAATGGTTTGTATAACTAAATTTATTATATTGCGATTTTGTTTCTATAAATTCATAATTTTTCATTTTTAAGATGTTAAGAAGAATTTTTATTTTTTAAGTATTTATATCAGATTATATATTATGATTTATCTCAATATATATATAGATAGATTTGTTCATAAACTTAACATTGGCTTTAGATACAAAATACTAAATAAATTATCATGATTAGTTTCGATTAAATAAATAAGAAAATAAGCTGATTTTATTTTTTATATTCTTCGTTTTATTTAGGATGTTTTAAATTGTCTTGGTCAATAAAAGTCAAATTAAAAATATATCATGCATTAATAGCTAGAATTTTATATTATCTAATTTAGACAGAAGAAATAAGACCCGATAAAACATAATATAAAGGCAATGAGTAGATATAAAAAAGTTAACATTATTGCATTAAAATATCAAATAGAAGATTATAATATCTCAAACAAGAATTTTATTTTACGAAAAAAACTTGGAAAAAATTTAATTTCTAAGGCTAAATTTAATTAATATTTTGGGTTCATATTGCAGACATATGCATATGAAAACACAAGATTTGGCGAACAACGCTAAACCAACTGGACTCGAAATAAATGTGGCCAAAACAAAAGTAATGTGCATAAACACTAAATTGGACACCACAATCACCATTGATGATTCACAAGTCGAGTGTGTAAACGAATTAACATACTTAGGAAGCACCATTAGTACAACAATGGGAGCACAAAGAGACATTAAGAAAAGACTTGCTAAAGCAAAGATTACCTTTGCTAGACTCCGACCAGCTTGGAAATCAACCAGCTATAGCAAGGAAACAAAACTCAAAATGTACAACTCTGTAGTAAAAGCAACACTAATGTACGGAAGTTATTATAAGCCTTTTATACATCAGTTTATTTTTCTTTTTTTCGAAAATTTTAAAATTTACAAATTTTGAACATACTTTATTTATAATATGCAGATATTATAGACTCGATTAATTCTTTCAACAATGAAATAAAATACTGAATTAGAGAACAAAATAAATTAAGCCAATCTATTAACATGTCAATATATGTTAATTGTATTTTTTTATCACTTCTTTTTATCAAATTCACAATTGATTGTAATAAAACTAAATTAGTTTTTAGTTAATCTAAAAGTCTTCAAAAAATTTCCGCTTTAATTTTTTTGATCCTGTTTATTTATTTATCAAATTATAATTTGTAAATGTCTAGACCTAAAAACTAATGTAATCTTATTATAAAAGCACTAGTTCGATGTACATAAACAAATAAAATAATTTTTAAATTTTCTCTGTTTTTAAAGAATAAAAGTGCCACTTATTAAATAAATTCCCAGAGCATATAATTTAAACAGTAAAAATTCATGAAAAGGTATTAGAAATTTTTTTTGTCAATGATACAATTTCGGTTGATTCAAACATTTGACGATGCTGAAAAAAGGCTATGCAATATTTTTTTTTGCAAATTAAGTGATTTAATTTGGAAATTTATGAATTAAAATTAAAAATATCAATTCAGAAATTTTATTGAATTATCTTTGTTCAAAAAAAAACTAAATTGAAAATTTTAAAATCGGAGTTTTGTGAAAAACCATTTATTTTTTCCGGTTTTGTATCTTAATTTAAAAATTTAAAATCATGTTTAATTTCTATAAACAATAATTCTCACCTTTCTTCTAGTTTAGTCTTGACATCACTTTTAGCCTTTCTTTTTAAACCAGGATCTTTAAATATATCTTTGTTGACCTTATTTTTGTCAAAATTAATTTCAACAGAATATCTTGTTGGCATTAAATGATTTGCATTAACCACTCTTACAAATGGTTTAATCTTGGATCGTTTTTCAACTTTTTTTTTACCCATTTTTCTAGTAACTTTTCGAGGATAACGATCTACACCAGCAACTAAACAATGAGCATATGGTCTATCTCCTGAACCTTCATCATAACTTTTAACAACAACAGCTTTTCTTCCAGTATATCTACCGCCGAGTACCAATACTACTCTGCCAGGTTTCATTATCTTACCCATTTTTTAGAATAATCTTAAACTATACTCTAGTAAAAAAAATAACTAAATTTTAATTAAAATACAAAAAATAAGATGGATTATAAAAGATATAAATTTTTTAATGGTCACAATCTAATTCGAACAAAAATTTTCAAATAAACGTTTTTGATTATGTGTATTATTTAGAGAATTGAAAATATTGAGAGAGCTAAAATTATAATTAAAATCTCTAAATATTTATTATAAGTTAGCTCAAACTAGTTTGTCTGGCAATATTCTAAACCAACTTTACAAATATTTTTAAAAAAACGTATAAATTCATGTATGTATAGCAAAAGGAAAATATATATTTTCTTTTCAAGCAAAATTTACTTAATGATTTCATTACATTCAGCAAAATTTGGTATTTATTTATGAAAAAAACAAAAAACGATCAAACTAAATAATGGAAAACTTAAAAAATTCCAATTTTAAAGAAAATGATTTTGGTGTACATGATACTTTTAAACATGGGTATTTAATTTTTAAAATCGCCAAAACTTAGTTTAACAATATTTTTTTAATGTATAGATTTTTTAATGTAAAATCTGATCTATCACCAGGCAATAAACTTGAATATCAAGAAAAAAATGTAATTCTTAGTAATCTTTGTTTATTGTTTTTTTATTTAAAAAAAGTTTACAAAATGTCAAGAAAAAAACCTTCTATCTTCCATAAGAACAAGTCGTGGTTTGTATGCGCCTTTTATATTTGAGATGGAAAAAAAATTTTCATCGAAAGTAAGTCGATTGCCAGCGCTTAAAAGTTCTCAACTAATGGAGTCTGTTTTAAACGGAACAGACGATATAATTGATGTCCAAAATATTTTAAACAGTAAGTTTTTTGTTTTTCTTCAAAATAATTTGTTTTTATTTTGTAAATATAAGAACAATATTTTTTTATTTTATTAAATTAATAAATTTTTTTAAAAGATCAAAGGGAATTCTGTGAACACAACTATGACTTACATTCATTGAACAATTGAAAAAATGGAACTTACATAAATTATATTTTTTTATTTTAACTTTAATTAAGTAAATAAACGATTCGATTATTTAATTTTAATTCAATTTATTTTAAAGAAACAATAAATCAATAAAACTTCCTAATTAGAAATATTAAATAATTGAAGCAATTTTATTTTTAAAGAGATAAACTAAAAATTAAATCCAAAGTATAATTTTATTAAAACTGATTTTTTACCTCAAATGAACTGCAACAAAATAAAAGAATTAATTTTGAAAAACAAGCTAATATTTTTTTGTCTTCATCTTAAACCAAAATCTTACCCAAACAAAAAATTGGTCACAGTTTAAAATAATTCAAATAAATGTTGATTTTTTAAAATTAATCTGAAACAAAACTAAAGTTATTTTCCTTAGGCTATTCATATCCAATATTTTATCTTCAACAGTAAATGCTTTAAAATGAGTCATAAAAGCATTTTAAATGGCAAAAATTTTGCGGTTCTCCAATTTTTTTTTTCTGCGTCTCAATGGCAAATTGAAATGTTTGATCAAATAAAATTGATCATACTCAAAAATTATTTTTAAAAATAGGCTTTAAAAAAATTAATCAAAATTAAATTTAATTTAATTTTTAAAAAATTTATTTTAAAAATTATTCAGTAAAAAATATATTATAGCATATATTAATGCATTCAAAGCTAAACTTAATTTTTTGTGTCTAAATGTTCTATGCATACAGAATGATACACAATAACTGGCTTTAGTTTAACATGTTTTGCCACACATGAATATATATCTCCGCAATAAATTTTTTAATTGAAAAATTATTTTGAAGCATGTAGCAGTAGTACTAGTGATAGTAGTAGTTACTGTGGTATAGTGCTCTATGATGATTAAATTTTGATCATTAACTTCAATGTACCGCCTGAATTGGCTTTTTAAAATGAATAAATAAAATAAAAACATTTCGATAAAAAAATTTGAAAATTAAGACAATTTATTTTAATACAATAATTATTTTAAAATGAAACGCTAAAATTTAATGACATTTAAAAGCTACAGATAAAACAAAAATTTATTATTTAAAAAAGATTTTTCTTCTTAAATTTGCATTCTAAGCTTGTATAGAAAAGTTATAACATCAAATTTTATTTTTTTAAAGCCAAAAGAGTTCATCTTTTTTAATTTTTACAATTTTATTGACCAAAAAACTATTTTGATTTTAGAAAAAAATTAAAATCGTGAATTTAAAATGAAATATTTAGTTTTTTTAATAGTATTGGTCGTAGCCATTAGTTTTTATTCTTGTGAAAATTTGAACAGTACCCAAAATTCCTTATCAAATGTAACAACAACAACAACAACAACTAATTCAAATATTGGTAATTTTCAAAAATATTTTTTATTGATTTTTCTATTTTTTTTTAAAAGACGACAAAAATAAAGTAGTAGCGTCTACAGATAATAATCACTTAAATGGATCAGGAAAACTAAATATTTCGTTCATTTCGATATTTTCGGTATTCTTTATGCTTATTACAACTAATTGAAACTTATCATCAAAAAACTATTTTATTGGCAATTTAAAATTTTTCAATGAATTATTGATTTCTAAAATTGATTAGATTTATTTTTTTTTATATTGTATTTTTTATAAAAAAAATAAAATTAATTACGTATTTATATCTTAATAAAAATATTTAAGCTATTGGTATATTTTTGATTGCTTAAATTTTACAAACTAAATAAACATTGACCAAATTGCATTTAATTTAAATGACAAAAACCGTCTCAATATGCTTTAAAATAAACTGTTCATAATAATTTATCCGATTTGCTTTTTTATTTAATCCATAATATTTTATTTTATTTTTAAAAATCAACATGCTGGGTATTAGAGTTTATGAATAGATGCAGATTAGAATTTAAAAAGATTTTTTAACAATTAATGAAACTACTTTTTTTAACAATAAATATCACTAAACCGAGAATCAAATTTCATTAAAAGTATTTGGATAATCATGTTGAACTAAATTAATTAAATATTAAGGTTTTTAAAAATTTTATTTTTAATTGTTAATATTTAAATTATTTGAGATAAATTATAATTCGATTAATAATATTTTTGGTTCAATTTAGTTTCTTTCTATTTCCAAAGTTTTTTTATCGACATGTTTCTTTCTGAATCTTTTTGCATTATCTTAAAGAAAAATTTTGTTTAATAATTTAAATTTTTTAGTCAAATATATTTTTAAAGTGAAGCTAAAAATATAAAATATTAAAATAAACAAATGTTCAAATTACTTTAGCAACTGCGAGTTCAAAATCTTCTTGTGTGACATGAACTCTTCTTTCTCTAAGAGCATACATTCCGGCTTCGGTGCACACGCCTTTTACTTCTGCGCCCGAAGCGCCTGGCATCACTTCTGCAATTTTTTTCAAGTTAATTCCTCTAGTCAAATTCATTTTACGCGAATGAATTTTTAAAATGTCTAATCTGGCCTCTTCTCCAGGAGCTGGAAATTCAATTTTGCGATCAATTCGTCCGGGTCTTAAAAGGGCTGAATCAAGTATATCTATACGATTTGTAGCCATAATAACTTTTATGTTTTGTTTAGGTTCAAATCCATCAAGTTGGTTTAATAATTCCAACATAGTTCTTTGTACTTCACTATCACCTCCGGAACTACCTTCAACTCTTGTTGAACCGATAGAATCGATTTCGTCCATAAAAATTATTGAAGGAGCATGTTCTCTTGCCATTACAAATAGTTCTCTTACCATTCTTGACCCTTCACCAATAAATTTTTGAACCAATTCACTGCCACTTACTCTAATAAATGTACATTCAGTATGATGAGCAACAGCACGTGCTAACAGAGTTTTTCCAGTACCTGGAGGGCCGTATAATAAAACTCCTTTAGGTTGAGCTATTCCTAGAGCCTCAAAAAGCTCAGGATGTTTAACAGGAAGTTCAATTACTTCTTTAATCTCTTTTATTTGTTTATCGAGACCTCCAACCATTTCGTATGTGGAGTCTGGTACTTTTTCTACCATCATTAAACTAACTAGAGGATCAACTTTATTAGGCAAAATTTTATGCAAAAGATAGCTATCATTTTTTAATGCGACTCTAGTATTAGGAGTTATCTTAGCCATATCAATGTTTTTATCAACATCGACTACAAATTTTCCCTCTGGATGAACTTTGACCAAAACTTTTTTTTTATCCATTGCTTTTACTATCTCGCCAACATATGAACCTTGTTCTTGTAATAGCTGTAATTCTTCCCTAAGCATCCTTACTTTAGCATTTAATTCATTTCTTTGTGCTTGGAGCCTTCTTAGATTTTGACTTTTTTCATTTATAGTTAGCTATTAAAATAAGCTATTAATTTCGGAAGAAAGCTAAAAAATTTGTTTTAAATTACTTGAAGTTCTTCGATTCGCTGATTGTAATATGCTAGGCTCTTCGAATTATTTTGATGAATGTTTGTTCGGTTCATAAATTTTGATTCCATTTTGCTAAATTTAGAAAAAAATTATTCACAAAGCTACTTAAAAAAAGTTCATCAATTTTTTTAGCTCAAAAAAAAAATAAAAATAAAAATTTACAATGATGAAAACAAATTTGAATGTGATTTTTAAATTATCTGAATTCAAAATTTATCAACATGTATAATAATAATAAGTAACTATTTTAAAAGTTAATAAATTATTGCAATTTTTAAAATTTTCATCAAGATTGCATAATTGGTCTTTATGATTTAAACAATTTAAAATAGGTTAAAACTTAAAGCAATTTAAATTGTCTATTCTAAATTATTTATTCTATATTGAAAATTAAATATGGATTCAAATGGAAATAAAAATACAGATAAAAATGCACATTATCATTCAACAAAAGCATCTATTCAGTCTCAAAAAATAAGTTCTCCTTTTGCAAAATATAATTCGATCGGCCAACTTAGCTGCATAATTTGTAACCAATCTATCAAAAATGACATTTTGTGGAATAAACATTTGATTTCAAAAACTCATTTAGATAATAAAATTAAATTTAAAAAAAAGATTGAATCTGATTTCGCAAATGATTTCGCAAAAGAAGCTGTCGTCGAAGCTCGATCACTAAAAAGGAATATCTCCGAGAGTCTATCAGAAAATCAACCAAGAAGTTTTAGCCAAAATATTACAGAAAATAAAAAGCAAAGATTTGATACAAAGCTAGAAGTGAACGATAATGAACGAGATTTAAATTCTGGTCAAGATATACCAGGAGTGTTGCCAGCAGGATTTTATGATAATCGTCAAGCAGAAACGATGCCATTTGATAATCTCAAATTACAAGATATAAACAGTCAATATGAAGAATTTAAACGAATAATTCAAAATGAAACTACTGAGTCGGAATTGAGTGATGCAAAGGATGAAAAAATTAGTGATGTTAATCGAGAACTAGAAGAAGTAGAAGAATTAATTTGTCGATGGAAAAAAATAGACAATTTTCATAATAAAAGAGAAGAAATACTAAAAGATAAAAAAAAATGGAAAGCGATTAAAGAACAAGAAAAAGATTCAGATCTTGATGATTCAGAATTGGATTTAGATGATGTAATAAACCTATCATTACAAACAAAAAAAAGATGTTGATTAAAATTAAAAGAATTTCTAAAATTATTAAAATATTTAGTTTTAAATTTAAATTTAAAAAGTATATATAGTTTATAAAAAATTATTTATTTTTCCTGATTTGCCCATTTTTGTTTCTGACCCTCACTTCATTAGTGTATTTGACACTTCGCAAATTCGAAATATTCATTTTATTTTAACACAATAGGAAATATATTTATTTATTGAAACATTATTTGATTCTAATAAGAGCAAAAAATAATTAAGAATCTTATAGAAATTTTAGTTATTCCGAATAAATTTTTTTGGATCTTGTTTATTCATTAATGGCGAATTTATTGTATGTTTTAAAAATTAAAAAAGATTTTAATTGATTTTTAGTTGCATCGATCAAAAATTATTTCAAGGCAATTGTAGAAATAATAACTTAAATTAATATTTGTTATTTAGTGACACTTATAGCTTTTTAGAAAAATAAAAAACTAATCAAAATGGTATTAAAATCACCAAAAAAATGTCAATTAAACGAATAAGACGATTTAATATAAAGAGGTTTATTAGAACACTCTGAAGACCTAATTATTATAAATCGAATTAAAAATATGTTTGAACAAAAATCTAGTATTACTAATACCTTTTATGATATATATATATATATATATATATATTTTTTTTTTTAGATATTTAGCATTTTTTTAAATCAAAAAGGAAAAATATTTATATTTGCTTAGAAAGTAATAGGGTATAAAATATTCATGGGCCTTTGTTTTTGTTTTATTTTTTACATTTATTAAGCTATAATTTTTTGTAATCTTCAATTCATCAAATTTAACAAGATTCTATTGAATTATTGGATCTAAGAACCAGTTTATTTTTTAATATTTTTTAAACAAATAAATATTTTGCTTTTCCAATATAATATTTTTACGATCAATAAAAGTATTTCGTATTTTTTATCATATAAATTTTATTTCATAGGTTTCATTAGAGAATCATATTTAAAAAAAAAAATTAGAAACAAAGATTAATTTGAAGTTTAAAATAATTGAATGAATGAAATAGATTAAATTAAAATATGTCATCAGACTTGACATAAATTTTCCATTTAACTCTGAAAATGAAATACCCATTCTTATTTAATTAGTATAAAATAATAGAAAAAATTATAAATTTATTGTAAATAAGTTAGATTTTAGTTTTATTTAATTGGTGCCTTTTAAACACCTTATATTTTAATTAAAAGTATTCTACTTTTTAAAGACTAATTTTGATCTAAATTTAATATCGAAATCAAAAAGTAATTAGAAAATTAAAATCTGGCATTCGAAAAAAATATTTATGAAAGATTAATTACTGTCAAATTATTTACAGTTTATGGTTTCTTTATTCATTCTCCTTCTAAACTAAAAATTTCAAAACTAAATTAAACACTTTAGACAAAAAGCATAAAAATTGAAATCTAGCCATATCTTATTAATCTAATGGTTCAAATTAATTTTCAATTCGTTTTAGTTTCGGTTTTACATGACAATTTTTTATGGTTGAATTTATGTTTGTTTTTAGAATTTTATAGTTTTAGATTTAAAGCAATTTTCAAAATTTCTTAAATGTCAGTTTAAAGATATTATTTTTTTAGAAGGCGTCAAAAAAATAAATGATTCAAGTGATTTCAAATTATTAATATCTCTAAATATACAAATCGTTTCTTTTTAGCCACAATAAATTAATTAAAGAACTGATAATTAATAAATTTCAAGCTTATCTTATTAAATAAAATGCTTATTACTATCACTTTATTTAAATTTGATCATTTGGATAAGTTTTTCGAGAAAAAACCTATGAAATTGAGATAATGTAATAAGTGTCAATTTTCAGATTAAATATCTTATTTATTTCATTCATTTTAGAATTAAGGCTTTATTTTAAATCAAAATTAAGAAACTAAGAGATTTTGATTAAAATTTTTATTAATTTTTATTTTATTGAATTTTTGTCTAAATATTTTAAATTATATTGTAAATATAAAATCAAATTTTTTTAAATTAATTTTTTCTAATAAAACATATATCGTTTCTTAATTTTAAAATAAATTGCTTAAAATAAAAATAACAGAAAAAAGGAACAATTGAAAATTAATTAATCTATCAATCAAAAGAAAGACAGGTAATACTCGAAATTTTTAATTAATTTTCAATATTGGACCTTTTTAAATATTGAAAGATTTCTAATTAATTGATACTTATTATAACCCTTCGGTATATTTAAAAGATAGGGATTTAATTCAGGTTGTATTCTATTCAAGAGAAAAAAGAAAAAAATAATTTTTAAATAAACAAATATTTTATTTAAAACCTAATAGAAATTTTTTGGAAATTTCGATTGGGCAATTGTCAAAAGCACGCCCTTTTAAGGCTTCATTTCAAGATAGATTCTGTATAATGCCGTGATTTTAATTGCTATTTTTATAATCAATAGTTTTCTAGATTCAAAAATTTTACATTTTCTTTTATGCTATCTCTTTAAATTTTAATTTAGATTTGTGTCATTTGAATTTCATTAATAACTTTGATGAGCAAAAAAATGAGCTTTATTGAATTTAAAGCTATTGTATTTGTAAATTTTATTTTACTAGCTACTTCCTTGGAAAAATATGCTATTTCGAAAGTTTTTGAGGAATCCGATCCTTGCTATGATAGCATCACAGGACAAGCAAAACGTTGCGTTCCAAATTTTGAAAATGTTGCCTTCAAAAGAATTCCAATCGCTTCATCCACTTGTGGATCACCTCCAATTAAATATTGTACTCAATCAGTTGATTTCAATAGCAAAATTACAATGTCAAGGACCCATTGCTCGATATGCGACTCGAAAAATGAGCCTTATGTCCCAAAGGCTTCTCACCTTACTGATTTAGAGAGGTCGAATCAGACATGCTGGGTTTCGGGGCCAATTTATGAACCATCTTCGATTTCAAATTTATCAATAATGATTTCTTTTGGTAAAAAGTATGAATTGACGTACATCAGTTTAGAATTTTGCACTCAAATTAAACCGGACTCTCTTGCGATCTTTAAAAGTATGGATCATGGTAAATCATGGATTCCGTTTCAGTATTATTCAAGCGAGTGTGATAAGATGTACAATCGACCATTAAATGCTAAAGTAACCCAATCGAATGAACAAGAAGCTTTATGTTCAAATAGCCATTTACATTTTTCAAATATATATAACTTAAACAGAATCGGTTTCAGCACTCTAGATGGACGTCCATCTTTTCATGATTTTGATAGAAGTCCAGTACTTCAAGATTGGGTAACAGCCACTGATATTAAAATTGTTTTCACTAGACTTTTATCGCCTTCAAAATACCTAAATTTAAAGAAAAATTTGGAAAATGAGTCTATATATAATAACAAGAAACATTTAAAGAAACAGTCAAGGGAACTTTATCGTCAAATTAATGAATTGGGATATTTTTATACTGCTGTATCGGAAATTGCCATAGGAGGAAGATGCAAATGTAACGGTCATGCATCACGCTGTATCATAAACAGGTTTTTTATTTTAATTAAATTTATTATGTAACTGTATGTTTTTTTTAATTCTTATTCATTAATCAATTAAATCAAAACAATTTTTTTTTCTATAATAACACTAAATTTGAAGAATGCGTTCAAGTACTTTTTAATCTAAGACAAAATCTACTTTGAGTGTCATCTTAAGTGTTTTCAATATTAATTAGAACAAAAACATTCTGCTCTCAATAATCATATTAAAAAATCTCTTACTTTTATTAAATCCTAAATTTTTTAATAAAAATATTCATTCATCTATATTTATAGGAATTTTTCTTTTTAAGAGAGGGAAATTACCAATGTGATTGCAAGCACAATACAGCTGGAATAGAATGTGAAAGATGTTTGCCGTTTCACTACGACAGGCCATGGGCTCGAGGTACTTTAAGAGACGCAAATGAGTGTGTTGGTAAGTGATTTCAAAAACAGAAATTATAAGTTGATATATATTAAAGTTATTATGCTAACAATTATAAGTATTAGTTAAAAAACTAAAACACATTAAATGCATTCATTGTTATGGGAAAAGTAATTGAAAATCTTTTCAAAAGATTAAAGTATGTCCCTTTATAATAAATTGAACTAGAGGTACTCTAATATGTCTTAGCCTAAATCTTTGAAAGCTATTTAGTGTCATTGACCAAAAAATTTTAAGAGAAAATTTTTTTCTGTTGATTGTATTAACATTTAAAATTAAATTATATCTTTACCTATGCCTCAAACTCTAACTTCTGTATCATCTTCTAATTAGTTCTATAAGTGCAACATGCCTAGTTGCACCAAAAGTCAAAGTTTGCTAATGATGTGCAAAATCTCTGCAAAATGCACTAAAGCCAAATTTGTCTAAATTTAAAATATCTTACTAAAAATAATTTAAAAAGTGCTAAATCGTAATTATTTGAATAAATTTATCCTAGTTTTAAATTATTTAAATTGAAAAAGCTTGTAATTGTAACAATCATTCAAACCAGTGCCGTTTCAATAAAGAACTCTATCTTCTGTCCGGTAGGAGAAGCGGAGGAGTTTGTATAAATTGTAAACATAATACAGCAGGAAGATTTTGTCACTATTGCGCCCAAGGTTACTACAGAAATTTTGCATACTCAATGTCAAATCAAAAAGCATGTCAAGGTAAAAATTTATATTAAGTTTTTAACTCAATTTTTAATTTAAAATTTCTTGTTAGAATGTAATTGTCATATGATTGGATCATCAGGAAAAGTTTGCAATCAGAATACTGGTCAATGTCCATGTAAAAAAGGAGTCACTGGATTAAAATGTGATCGCTGTAAGACAGGTTTTTTGCAAACCAATTCAGCAGTTACGCCATGCATAAGTATTATTTTTTTAGTTTTCAATAAAATTTTTAATTTTACAAAGAATTAAGAAATTTTGTAACAATTCCGACTATAAAAACTACTTCTTTATCAATGCCAAAAAATAGGGAAATTTACGCTGATAATCTGGTTTCATTTTCTAGAAATTTCAGATTTGAAAAAAACAGATGTGATTTCTGCAAAAATAAATCTAAAAAATTAAAGATAATGGATTTATGCAGATCATATATAGGTAAATTTGATAAAAAAATTAAAACGTTGATTTTTCAATTTGTATTTCAGTGTTGGTTATAAAAATTATGAGGGAAAATGAATGGATAAATGAAGGCTATATAAACGATAAAAAATTTGATTCAAGGGTATTAAACTCGAGAATAAAAAAATTTTCAGGAAAAATTCAAGGAATTCTAAAAGAAAATACTCAAATGAACGTAAAAAGAAACATGCAAATTACAGTTTTTTTTGAAGAAAAATATTTAAATTGTAGCTGTCCAAATATCATTCCCCAAAATGATTATCTTTTCATAATCAAAACACAAGATTTAGTTAAATTCTCCAAAAGCAATATGTTATTAATTGATTTTGCTTCATTATTTTCTAATAACGATTATAATTCTTACCTCAAAGAATCATCAACAAATGACTGGATTAGCTCGGAGAAATTTGAGATCAGAAAATGGAAATTAAGAAATTTTAAACGCGTAAGAAATTTTTTAAATCAAAGATGTAAATAATATTTTTCTTACAAATTTTCAATCTGAACTTTTTTTAAAAATTGTACTCTTTTTCGTTGTAAAATAAAAAATGAAACTTGAAATTTATATTCTATATTCGTTTTCTTACAAAAATAAGATAACATAATTTTAAAAATCTCTCATTAAAATTTTTATTAAATAAATCGTTAATCAAACAGTTGAAAATTTTAAACCACAAAATTTGCTTTTAAAATTTGCAGAACTTATTTAATATGATTCAAACACATAAAGATACTTCGATAGGGGTAAAAAGAAAATTAAAACTTTCATTCTTGCAAATTTTTTGTTTCATATATATATATGAATATGAATTATATGAATTAGTAAACTCATAGGATATAATATTCCTATATGAAACCTGGTATTGCGAAAATAAAACAATGCTTAAAGAATTTTAATAAAAATCAAAAGCCAATCAATTGGAAATTAAAGTAAAAGAAGATATGAAAGCTTTTGATGGATGATAAAAAATTAACTCAAATTGGAGCATGAAGTGAAGTTTACAAATGAAAGAATTAGCCATAAAGAGCTTGAAAATATAATTATATATTAATATATTTTTATTTATTTATATTATATTTTTTTAATTTATATACTTTTTGCATCATTGCAGAGTTTTTACACAAACTAAATTTGGGTGATACAATCTTTGTATCAGCTGATACATTTTGCAGAACGGTTTTTAGACCCTTAGAAAAAAAGTTATTGTTTTTTTACATTTTTGTTTTTGTTTTTTGTTCCAAAATTGACAATGCCAAAAATTATTAGAACTAATGAACAAAACAACAAATAAAGAAGTTGCAAATAACTGAGGCGACTATCATTATAAAAATGCTGAATCTCAAAAACTTCACTTATGACGAGCCTGTTAAATGCACTATGGCTAGAAAAGATGGAAAATAAACTTATAAAAGAAAAATTGACATTCAATTAAACAGTTTCAAGAAATAACTTTATCTTAGGTTTCTTAAGAGTAATGGAAAAAATAACCAAACAAATAAAGAACCTGAGTAAAAAATGAATTATAAAAGAGAACTTAGAAAAAGAATAGATAAGCCTTGGTGACATAATTCAACTAATACAAATAAAAAAGAAAGAATTGACAAAAATTGAACCAAATGGAGACAGTGATTCAAGAAAGTGAAATGATGCGTACAGAAATATGTTGATAGAAATCACTCAATCTTTCAAGGAAAAAAATCTTAAAAATTTATTTTAGTGAAATTCAAGAGATGTTGGATCGCTTTTGAATTGCCTTAATTTTATTCTATTTTATTCGCAAAAGAAAAAAAAATACTGAATAATAATAAGAGAATATAAAAAAAAATTAACATTATTCTTTGATATTATGAAATAAATAATAATAAAATAATTTAACAATTAGTTTTTCTATTAAAACTGAGTGTATGGATTTTTATTGATTCATACAATAGCTTCGTATCTTCTCTTATTTAACTGATGTTCTTTAGACGGGGCAATTATTTCCTATAGAGAGATGATGCCGATTGCCCCAAATCTTTTATTTAACTAATAATACGAACTTTCTTATACTTTATTCTCAATTGCAATTAATTTATTTAAATAAAAGGATAGAGTTGGGTCGGTAATATTTCTCGAATTTTATTATGAATCAAATTTTTTTCTTTCTAAATGGTTTACTACTCTAAGTTTTAAATAACTTGATAAGTTTGAAAATAATTCAGTGATTTAATTCAAGAAAAATCGCTTTTAATAAGATATTTTATAAATTTTGAAAATTGGCATAGACACATTTGCGTTTCTATCTATTCTTTTGTATTTTAGGATAAATAAACATGTTGAGATTTAAAAAATTCGTGAATATAAAAATAAATAAAAATAAAATATTTAAATTTTATTTTAAAACTAAAATATCAAGAGATATCGTCTTTCTCATCACTAATTTTTGAATCTGATTTGATTAATTGGTCTCTATGGTTTGCTATTACATGATTTTGATAGTCTCTTCTAGATCTAAAACCTCTTCCGCAAAATTGACAAAGCATAAAGGCATGTTCAGTAAGACCGTGAACTAATTCATGATTATAAAGGTTACATAAGCGTTTAAACTTTTTACCACATACTTTACATTCTAATGAAGGCTCCATGTGGCATTTCATGTGTCCACTTAATCTATCTTTGTGATTAAACTGTTTGTCACAAATCGGACAATAAAGAACAGAATTAGTATGTACGGCTTCATGTTGCTTTAACTGAGATTTTGTATAAAATCTTAACATACACCATTTACACTGATGCTTACGGTCTATTAGACCCCTAATTAAATCATTCTTTTGAATGTTATAAGATTTTGACTCGTTCACATTAACAGTCCGATATTCACTGTTTTGACTTATTTGGGCATCTTCAAATTCATTATTGTGATCAAGACTACTTAATTTAGTTATCGAAGAATCTTTGAAACCGTTATATAATTTAACAACCGATGGATTTATTTTTTCTTGAATCAGATAATTATGTGTAGTTTCACTTTTATTCAAATGTTTATTTTTATAGTGTTCAAATAGACATTTTTTTGTATTCAATTTTTCCATACAAATTTCACAGAAAAAATTGTCTTTTGAATGCATTAATTTTTCATGATCAATTAATTCTTTTAAAAGCTTGAAATTTCGTCCACAAACTGAACAACAATAAATATAATTTGTGTGAATATATTTCAAATGAAAAAGAAATTTTGAATAGCTATTGAATTGACATTTACATATCTTGCATGTGAATAAATTTGGATAATAGCATGTTATCAAATGTTTAATAAATGAGATGTAACTGTCGTTGCATTTTAATTTACATTTAGGACATTCGTTATTTCTCTGTTCAATCTTAATATTATGATGAACACGTAATTCATGGATCTAAAAAAAAATATTATCGTTTATAATTTATATTAAATTAAAAATATGCTGCTTCAACAACTTAGATAAATTAAATAATTTAATTATATGTCTATTTTTCTATTTTGAAATTTTCAGAAATAAAAAAATATTATATAAAATAATTATTAAAATAATAATTAAAAATTTTTTACTTTTAATTGAGTCAAATGTCTAAACTGACAGTTTTTGCAGATATCACATTTGAAAAATTCTTCAAATCTAGACTTATTTTCTAAATTGCTTAAAAATACATTTTTTAAGTTTTGTTTTTTATTATCATCCTTAAATTTGTTTAGATTTAATTAGCAGAAAATAATTTTAAAAAATTTTTTCACTTTTTCTTGATTTTCTTGGAACTCGATTTGTGATTTATCACAATATAGTTCTTCTTCTTCTGGCAAATTGAGTTCTTGAAAAAATTCATGTCTGTTTGTGTCTAAATTTATTTTATTATTCTTTTTTTCAAAATTATCAAGATGCATATTCGTTTCATTTTCATCTATTCGATTTAAAGCAATAAAGCAATCGCGAAAATTTATTTCATTAATTGGTTTTTCCAAAAGGTTGTCGATCTGATGTTCTAATACATTCAAGTCTTTAAATCTAATTTCTGAGTTATCAGATCCGATTGTAGTTTTTTTATGATCGATTACTTTGCTCTCTACATTTGGCTCATTCAAGATTTCTTCTATTAAATTATTTACATCGTTAGTCAACGATCGATGATTTATTCGAATTAAGCAATCTCCATTTTCTTTACTATATTTTATACCCTTTCCGTGTGAATATTGAAAAAGCATTTGATGAGTACCCCAGTATACTGAGCTAATTTTTCTGCTTGCTTCTTGCGATTTAAGATTATTCGAAGATTTATTTTCAGTTGCGATTAAATCAGTATTCAATGGTAGTTGTGCTTTGTAAAAAACCTCACAATTTGTTAGATCAGCCAAAACTTGACAATATTTTGCAATCTTTTGGGACAAAAATTGAAAAATTTCATCTACATTTGATATTTTAGGCATTAATAAATCTGGACGATTAATTTTGTTACTTTGATTACTGTTTACTGATATGTCAGAATTAATTGAGAATTCATCATCAATTATCATTGAATAGTCTTTATCTTTATTATCGGTATCTTCACTAAATTTATAAATTTGAATTGTTTGACTATTTAACGTATTCGAAAGATTTTCGCTTTTATAATATTCTTCATTTTGAAGGGTACGGTCAGTTTTGATTTTTTTAAAATAATTTGACATCATCTTTCAAAATAAAATATCTATTAAATTTTCTAAAAAGTGGTTAACTTTATAAATCTTGCTGCTCATCTTTTTTAAAATTAAATTACAAAATTTAAAAATTTATTTAAGTAAAAAAAATTTAAGACTGATTTAAAAAAAACTGAATCAGAATTAAGACTGAAATTTTCTTTACTGTAAATCAAAAAATAGTAATAATTTTTTAAATAAATCGTATGCATTCAATTTTTTTTAACTTTAAAAATTTCTGAATAAAATAATAGATGCAAATTAAATGCAAAAAAATTATAATAAAAGTTCAATTAAACACGTGTTTATTTTTAAATTTGCATACTTTTCAAATCTTAAACTCAGTTTCAAATCGAATTTAAATAACCAATTTTTCATAGATTTTTAAGTTATCAATTTATAATTTATTTTAGATTTTTTTCAAAATAAAAATATTTTATTATATCATGTCATATCAAAAAAAAAATGTCATTGTTGTAATTTTTTAAGTTTTTCGCTCACCATTTCATTAAATTTTTGAGAATACAGAGGACTAATTGTAAACATTAGACTTTCAATTGTCTCAAACTGTTTTGATGATATATTAAATTTAGATAGATAATCTCTAGACATATCATCTTTTTTGTCGAATATATTTGAAACTATTGAGAAACCTTGATTGTTTAATTCAATGCACCAATTTTGATTTTCTAAAGTTGTAATATTCAAATAACAAACAGAATTGTTTTTATCTAATTTATCTGACACTTTAATAAATTTTACACCAAAGTTAATTTCTCTGCAATATTTTTCGGCTTCATTTTCAAGCGAGATATCTCTATGATCCATTTAAGATTTCTTTTTAGATTAAAAGTTGTAATATTCAAATTTCTTATTTTATTATAAATTATCTATTATAATTGAATATTTTTTATTCAAAATGAAATAATAATTTTGATTGAGATGTAGACATTAAAACTAGTACTTATTTTTTTAGAAAACTTAATTATGAAATTAAATGAGAAATTTCATCAAATTTTCATAATTTTTTAAATTTTAATAATAAAATTAATTTTTCTATTATATCTGTAGATTAAAATTATTATTTTAAATTAAGTTATAAAATATCATGAGTCAAAGACTTAAGTCGGAAAAGGAATTTTTTCAAGAATCATTTCTTCCACAAATAGCTGTTCGTTGTAGTTACGATGCAGAAGTCATCTGTCGAAAAAATAATCTTACTTTCGTCGAACTTATTCAACCTTTCTCTAGATATAATGGTGAAAGTGAGACTAATTTCATTTATATTTAAAGTTTTGATTTTGATGCTTCAATTTTTATTTTAGTTAAAATTTTGGATCCATCAAACAATCAAATTACTCTAAAAAACTTGAAAGTTGAAATAAAAGACATAAATCATATATATCCTTCACCCATTGAAATAAACAAAATTCTCCAATCTTGTGTATCTAGTAAAGTTGAAGAGGATAAATATCCAAAAAAAGTCTTTGAGAACAATTTATACAAAATCAATACTAACAGTAATATTTCTAACTAAAATTTAAAAAATAATTTTTTGATTTTATTAATTAGCTTATACGCCATGGTTCGAAAAATGGAGAGATAACTTTATTAAATACTGTATTAAAGAAGATTTTGAATTTATAAGAAATTTTCTCGGCTGTATTATTTTTCTTAAGAAAATGCTACTTACTTTAATCTTAAACTAAAATTACCAGAACATAAAATACTAGTTAATTTACTAGTTACCTTTTATTGTTTAGTTTAAGATTTAAAAAAAAAACTAAAGTTTTAATTGACTTGTATTTTTTAGGCATATTTGTAGCCTCGACTAGTCATTTAGATCCACTTGACCAATTTCAAAAGTTAGTGCTGCAAGAACAGTCCGATTCTAATCAAATCGGTTCCAATAAATGGTTTTTTAATAATTTTACCAACGTTTATAAATATTTTGTTTTGTTACATGATGTTCAAGAAGGTGAAATATCTAAGTAAATATTTCGAAATTAATTCTTTTATTTTAATAATGAGCTCTTATGTTTTAGAGCTCATTCAATTTTTGAATCACTAAAAAATACATTTGGATCTTCAAATTGTCATCTTTTACAAATTAACTCAAAATCATTAGAAAATCAAAGCATAGACACAATTACTCAAGATTTTGATCCTTGGCTACCCTATTGTAGACTAAATGACTTGAATACAATTGATGATGGCCTTAAATTGAATGAAATAAATAATGAATCATATGTTGATACTAAAAAAAAGGAAGAAAGTAAAATTTGATTTAAAATAAGAATTCAAAATTAAACGATTATTAAAAGACCGAGAAAGACATGGAATGTTTCTTTCTTTAAGTGATCATGATCGGATCAAAACATTTTTTAGCGAATTCTTAAATCGTGGATTAATTCCATATGCTGAAAAAACAATTAAAGTTCTAAATGAACAATATCAATCTAAAAAAAATATTCTTAAAGGATTCAGTATTTCAAAAAAATTTTTTGGCTTAACAAGTTCATCTCAAAAAAGTTCAACATCGCCTTCTATTTCCTTATCAAATTTAACAATTAATTCGCTAGATTCTAGTAGTCCATCAAAAACTGCAAATACATTAATTGGTTCTAGCCAATTTGTTCATTCAAATGAAGATTTAAATATAAAAAGGTTGGGTGATTTGACCTTTTTATTCCAATTCTATGATCTTTCATTAAATTATTATATCTCTTTCAAAAAAGATTATTCCAGTATTTTGAATTCAAATTTTTCTGGATCCGAAAACTCGCTATTCATCAAATATCATATTGCAAATGTATTAGAAATGGCTTCGATTTCGAACTTTTTAAGTTCATCAGCTGATCAATATTCTTATTCTAATTTATCGCTTTATAAAAATTTAAATGTTCAATATATTGAAGAAGCTCTTCAGATATATATTAATGAGTGTAAAAATCCTTCTTATTCAACTCGATGTGTTTTGTTTTTAACAGAAATATTAAGAGCTATTTCGAATCATACAAAAGCTGCAAACCATCTGATAAATTTTTATCCGAATGACAACAATTTAAGAAGATGTCTTTTCTTAGAACAGGCCGCATATTGTTTTTTGAATCAATCTCAACCATATTTTAGAAAATATGCATTTTTGTTATCGTTGGCTAGCGAAAAATTTGAAAACAATAATCAAGTAAGAACGAAAATAGCTTTAAAATAACATTTTGTTTCAATTAATTTTTAATTTAAGATAATTCATTGTGTTAAAACTTATGAAAATGCTTTACAAGCTTACCTAAATAAATCGTGGCTTAAAGTATTAGATAAAATAAATTATTCGTTAAGTTGTCAGAATCAGATATTGAATAATACTCATGAAGCCTTAAAATTTTTAGAAAAAATTCTTTTAAAAAAAACTGTTTCATCGATAAGTTTATCTAAAATATCAAGAGAAAAAAAAAATCAAGAACAGAATGATTCATCAGCTGAAAATGCAATTTTAAAGAAATTTATTAATTTTACTAATACGATAAAATTGAATCATAGTTTAGCTTCAATAATCCGATTGCCTGTTGTTGATTCAACCACTTTAAAAATAAACTTAGATCCCAAAGAAAATTTTTTTCATCATTCCAACATAGAATGCATCAATATTCAGGAGAGTTCAAATTATTTCAAAACAAATTTATATGATTCTAACGAGTTAAAAGAGCTGTGGAAAAAATTAGAAGAAGCTATTTATATGTCTAATTTTGGATCTTTACCACCATTATTTTTCAAGCCTCAAATGAGTGTTTATGATAGTTCAATCGTTTACGATAGTATACCTACAGTTTTTTGTGATGAATTTATAGAAATTAGCTTTAAAATACTTAACAATTTAAAAATAAACTTGATTTTAAAAGACTGCGTTCTTCTATGGAAATTTGTTAAACATAATCTAACAGAAGAAAACAAGAAGTTACTATTGTCAAATAATGATGATGTTTATGACGAAAATTTAGATTATGCTGAGACTAAAAGCATTGATCAAATTTTAATTCCAAGTAACAGTGAAAAAATTGTAAGCCTATTAATAAAGCCAAAAGAATCAGATGGTAATCTTTATGTGCTCGGAATTAAATATAAATTAGAAATATCTAATAATTATGAGCCGAACTCAATTGAACAATTATTTGCAAAACAATTTTTTGAATTTAAACAAAAACGAAATAAGCATTTAAAGAAAAAATTAAATTTATTAAACAATGCCGAAAACTATCTTAAAGTTAAAGTCATCAAGAAAATGCCATTGTTACAAGTTTTTATCTTTAATCAAAATTGTTAATACCTAAATGAGAAGCTTTTTTTTTTAGGTTAACGTCGAAAACTTACCAGAAGTGACCTTTTGCAATCAAATTCAAAAAATCAATATTTCACTGTTAAATCTAAGTGAAGATAAACCGATCGGTAACATAAAAGTTGGAATAAAAAAATCTGACAAATCAAACGTTTTTTTTAAAAAATCAAATATGGAAATTGGTACTTCTATTTTGATTTTATCAAAAATTATTTAAAATCTATTTTTATTTTAAGAAAATAACTTCGAATTTAGATTAGAAAAAAATGACAATGAAATAATAGAAATTTTCCAAAATCTTATCATCAAGCCTAAACAAAAGTTAATATTTGAAATATGGATTCAGACTAATGAAATTCCTGGTAAAAACAATTTTAACTTTTTGTTTTCTTACCAGGAGTTTAACTTAAGCTCTGTCTCAAATTTATCAACTTCAAAATCGAAAATTTTAGAGTAAGTAATTTTTATTTGTGTCTCATATAAAGTCCTATTGTGCAAAATGAAATGAAACAATAAGTAAAATTTTATCTCTCTAGTTTTTAAATAAATTATATTTCAAATACTGAACTGATTCATGATTCTCGTAGTTTAAATATTTGACATTTCATTTAAATTAATATTTTCGACTCTGTCTGTGAACAAAATATTGCGCTTCTTTTAAATCTACTCATTTAAATAATTGTCTTATTTAGATATCGTTTAGTCAAGTTTAGATTGGCACTAGAAAATACAAAAATGATAAAAACTAATGTCACAAGAATAAAAGTTCCTTCACAAAATTCATCCTTTTTGGGAAATATAGAAATAAGCTGTGAAAAACCAATAGTAAGCTTTTTAAAATTGATTTTAAACTAATTTTAAAAAAAATCAATTAGGAAGAGATGTCTGTTTTTAGTATTTTCAGTATTAGTGAAAGCTGGAAAATAAGAGACTTTAAAAAAAGAGAAGAAGCTAAATTTAAAAACACGGATATAAATATTAAACCGAAAAAACTATCATATGTTTTCAAAGCATATAAGGTCGATTCCGGGCAAAACAATCAAAAAAATGTTAGTTTGGTGAACGACAGTCTTTTTAAAAATGATTCAAATTTTGAAGAAATAAATGAAATAATTAAAAATTTTTGCAAAAATAAATGTGATAATGGTTTTGCAAGTTCTTTAATATTCTATTTTCTGATAATGGTAAAAATCTACTAAAATTAAATTAATTTAAAAATAATAATATTTAAAAAAAAATTAATTTTAGATCCGACAAAAAGAAAATAATTTTCTAATTTTGAAAGATATGATATTTGATACTATCAATTTAGAAAAATCAACCCTAAAAATTTCAGGCAATGAAAATAAAATATTCATAGACGAAAATCAAAATGAAAAATTTAAGTTTTTTTATTGCAAAATGGCATCTAGAAACCCACTAAAATTTGAATAATATATTTTACAAATACATTTTTTCATATTTGACAATTTTTTTTTTAATATGAAAAGCAAAATTATTTATTCATTAATAAAATTTTATTCGTATATATATTTTTATTTTTTTTAAATTAATTGAAAAATAGAGATTCATTGAATCATTCAATGTAATCAACTATTATCTTGGTAAAACAAATCTGATTTATGTTTTTAAAACTTAAATAAATTTGAATATTTTTTAAAAAATAATCAAATACTAATTAATCACTCTAATCAATTGTAAAAGTTTTAAATATTTTTTTTTATTGTACTTTTAGCAAAATAAATTATTGTCTTTTTTTTATAATAGCGGATAATTAGGAGACGCTCATCTGCTTTCCAGTACCTTTTTGAGCAACGGTCTAGACCTGATCCAAAGGTTACTGCATCGAGTTAATCTACATCACCGCAATTAGTACCCAGTCGAAACTCGTCTCCCTTTTTTTAATGAAAGAGATAGTTTTAAGAATTTTTTCACTCTTAGTTGGTGGGTTTGAACTCTCGATCCTCTGCTTGCATGACTAACACACAAACCATTCTGTTATACTAACCAAAAAACTAGACCGAGCAAAAAATACTTGGTTTAAAAATTAAGCAAATTGTTTGAAATAAAAGTTAACTAACGTTTTAGATAGAAATTTTATAGGATATGAAAAGCTTATTTTCAAAATTTGAAACTGATAGTTTCCTAACGAAAAAATCAAAAGTCTATTATAATAATATATTTCTCAAAATCTAGATCCAATCTAGATTCAGATTAAAGAATTTACAATTTTATTATTATTTCTTTTATTGGATTGATCTAATCAATTAAATGTTTTAATAGAATAAAATAATGAAATATGTTCTGATTTTTTTTAATTTTTTTTTCAAAATAAAACAGAGAAGAATAAAGGTGGATGACACAATTGATTTGTTTGTATTTTATTTTGAAAAATTTTGTTTATTTTGAACATTTTATTTCCGAAAATGGGATGGAACTTAAAAATTATGAAATTAATTCAAATGTTTGCATTACACAAATATTTGTTCAAAATTATACAATCTCTTTAAAAAAAATATGTAAAAAAAAACAAAATTGTGGAATTGCTGAGTTTTAAATAGGCTTTCCTATTTAGAATAGAGAAAAATAACTAAAATTACTTAGAAGAGATTTATTTCAAAATGCCTTATTATCAATAATAGATACCGAGTTGTTTAATTTTATTTTTTTCAAGCAATTTATAATAATAAATAATAAAGCCTCAGCTTTTTTTTGTACATTACATATATCTATGTTAAGAATTAATTCTATGAATATTTCCCGATTAATTTCTCTGATATTTTTTTAATTAATAAAATAGAATTTAGTTCAATTTTGAGAGAAAAAAAAACATCTAAATTGCTAGTTATTAGAAATCGGTTCGTTGTCAAAGTTTTATTGTCACAAATTAGAAAATAACAAAACCAGGGACCGCATAGTATTATAATTGAATACGAAATTGAGTGAGCAATATTAGCTAGCTATCTTTTTTGAAAATAAGGTCCATTATTTTTTTGACCCGGATATATAATTTAAAATGCATTGGGATTTTTTTTTCAAAATTCACACATTTTTTAATTCTTTATCTCTTTGTCGATATTTATTTATTTATTTATTTAATAAAACAAATTTTGAATTAAAGGAAAAAATTCATGGGTGTTTTTCTATTATTTTTTAAGGGAAAGTTTCTGCGTATTATATATCCACAATTTCAATCACAACAATCTAATCCTTAAGTAAATCTTTTTTTTTATCAATTAATACCACTATTTTTAAGACTTTTATTTCTCTAAATGTTGAGTTTATCGTTATTTATCAATCGAGTAAACTTTTGCAAAAATTGATTCATAAAAAGGTAACTATATTATAAAATTTCGTAATTAATAACAAAATACAAACTAGCATTTCGAAAAATTATTATTTGTAATTCTTTGCTCAATTATAAATTAATAACTAGGTTTTTGAAATCCTTTGTACTCAAAATTGCTGTCTAAAAAGATACAATTTAGCGAAAAGTAACATGAAATATGTTGAAACCAATTGGAGAGAAAATTATTTTATTTCATAAGTAGAAGAAAATAAAAATAAAATACGATTCTAAAAACATGAATTAAATATTTTAAATCATTAGAATTGAAATTGAATTGGAAGCTTTATAGTTGAATGGAAGCATATTGGAAAGTTATTCAAATTACAAAGTCAATAGATATTTATTTAAAATTCGTAGCTATGTTAGTGGCGGAATTGTTAGAAAAAAAATAGCGAATATTAATTTCAAGAGAAAAATTTTAATCAATATTTTTAATTGAAATGAATAGTAATCCGGTTTAACTTTAATTAAATATATTTTCAATTTACATTTTTATTCATTTTTTTATTATTTTGAAAAAATTTTGAATTAAGAAAAAAAAAAAGATAAGTTTTATTTAATTAATTTAGTAAAATGTTGTTTTTTTTTTTGTTTCATTTATCAAATGAGGAATATAAATTAGATAAATTTGATTAAGTCGTAATTAATTATAGAACTTTTTGAATTATTTGTCTAGAAGATTGAAGAATTTTGTTTTTTTTTTGTTTTATTGTAAAATTAGCTGTATTCTGTTTGAAAAAAAAAAAGATGATTGGAGCTTTTTATTTTGAAGGAATTCTGTTAAAATTGAGTATTTTGATTGGTGTATAAATTATTAAATTTTTTTTCTTCGAATCAAATTATCTTACGCTTTTATATTTGTTTTTAAAATATCACCTTAAATGATAAATTTTTTTTTCGATTTTATTCAAAAAATTTTTGTTGTTGATATTTATTTATTTCAAAAATTGTAAAAAAAAAAAATTAAATTATAACTACGAAAATAAGAAATCAATATTTATACTCAAATTATACTTTGTGATTTTGACAAAAGCTGGTGAGTAATTTAGAATAAAAAATAATAGAAAAAGTTTATTAGCGAAATATATCTGAATTTTTACACTAAAGGTAAATATATAAAAATATCTTATTTCTTTTTGTCATCTTTGTTTCATGTATAATTATAATTTGATTTATTATGTTAAAATACTTGATACTGGAAAATATTTATTCATTGGTTACTTATTTCGGATCTTTTTTTTTTATATCTAGAATATTTTTAATTTTCAATTAATTTAATTTTTAACTTAATTTTATTTTTATATGGTTTTTTAATCGATCTTTTGACAATACAGGAAAAATAATAATTAAGGCTATTATTTAATCAAAACTAGACTGGGCTAATTATTAATTTCAATAAGACAAACTTTACTTAATTTTTGTCTAATATTGAATAGATTTTAGTTAATTAAATTTTTTTATAAGATTTGTTTGTATTAAATTTTTAAATAAAATTGACCATTCTAAGAGCACGCTCTTTCTTAGGCTCAGTCATGTATAATTTAAATATCAAATAAAATAACAAAGTTTGAACTATAAAGAAAGAAAAAAAAAAGAGTCTAAAAGACAAGTTATACGAAATGGACACAAATATCCTGTACTTATTTTATATATTGATTGGTTTTTTTTGTTGTATAGAAAATGAATTTGGTGATATTTTGTAATTCGCTCAATTTATTTTTACTTTAACATTTAACTTCGTCTGTATGATATTTTTTCGCTCATGATAAGTTTGCAATTATCATTAGTTTGTAATTTAGATTATCACTTTTATCTTTTTTAGTCAAAAAATCTATATTAACTATTTTTTTTCTAAAAGAAAAATTTCTTTAGAAACAAAATCGAAAATTTGCCTAAATTGTTTAATCCTTTTTAAACATTCAAAAATCTGATTTTTCGTTCAAAGTAGAAAAATCGAATTAAAAAAGGATATAACTCTAAACGCATGATCATTTAATTTTTGTTCTTTTTTTCTCTCTAGACAGAATGGAATCAACATCGAGTGTAAATGATTCAATGATGCCATCTTTTTTAAATTCTAATTTTCTTCAAATTGAGTCAAATAATGGCAATCTAGCTCAAATGGAATCAGTTAATCTGAACAACAATTATTATGGACTAAACGGGTCTCAACTAGGATCAAATCAATTGATTTATACTAATCTAACAAGTTGTGGAGCTCTAGCAAATGGAAGTTATCTCTATGATTATTCATTAAATTCATCATCTCCTTCATCTGCTTCATCTGCTTCGTCGATTTCGACTTCTAATTCCAATTTTATCAGCTCCAACAGTGATGCTCAAGTGTCTTCATCTTTTAGCCGTAACGCTATCAATAACGATGCACTCAACTCATATCAAACTTCTTGTATCGGTCATCAGAATAATTTCAATTTAAGCAATAACATTCGATCATATAGCCAAATGTATGGTAGCAATAGTAATAACGTTCTCAATTATAACGGAGTCGCTAACTCCAATTTTAATTCAAATTTATATAATACACCTAGCTCGAACATAAATTTATCGTTTTATCCAACATCATCATCATCATCATCTACTACGAGTTCCGTGAGCACATCTCAATCAGTCTCATCAAATAGCCCTCAAGAGTCGTCTGTACTTATGGGATTTAATCCTTTAATTCCTTCTGACATGAAGAGTGTACCTTCATCAGTGCCATCTTGTGATTTGGCTGGCTATCAACTAAACTTTTTAAATCAAATTCCTCACATGACGAACAATCCATTAATAAACTCTTATTCATCAAACGGGTCATCGAATTGCATCAATTCAACTAGTAGTTCTGCAAATCATCAATTATGTCCAAACAACAAAGATGATAATCAATTTCTAGATATTAACAATACCATTAGTGAAAATAATTCTGATTCAAACCAACAAAGCCATTCAAAAAATCAGTCTCACTTAAACATAACAGTCTCTAATAATTCGAATATTTCGAACAATGAAAGTGGTTGTGAAGACGAAGATGAGGACGATGATGAATCAGATGACAGAAAAAAGCAGAGAACTCGACGTCAAAGAACTCATTTCACAAGTCAACAACTACAAGAGTTAGAAACTACTTTTACAAGGAATCGATATCCTGATTTAGCCACAAGAGAAGAGATAGCCGCTTGGACAAGTTTAACCGAAGCCAAAGTTAGAGTATGTATACAATTTTACTTAGAAAATAATCAAAGAAAATCGAGTTTAAGTGTACATAAGGATTAATTCAAAAAAGTTAAATTTAATCTCAAAGCATACATTATTCTCAAGCCATTTTCGACAAGAACAATAAAAAAATCTAATTAAATAAATAAATATCATTATAAAATATATGTACTAAGCAAATAAACTTAATAATATAAATTTTATCTTAGTTCATAAATTTTCGGTTATTCTAAGTATTGAACTTCTATCAAATTTCTAGTTTAGATAAATAAAATTAAAAAATTTCATTTTTTTTCTTTTGACATAAGGTTTGGTTTAAAAACAGAAGAGCTAAATGGCGAAAAAAAGAAAAAAACCACATTGAGCCGTTTCGAAATGGTTTCGGACATCTGGTTCAGCCTTTTGATTTATATCCAACGAATTCAGCTGCTCAATTTGACACAAACAATAATTGCAAATCAATATTCAATAATGTTAATCAAGGGAACCTGCATAATTCGCAAAACAATTGGTCAAATGAGATATGCAGCATTAATAAAATAGATTCTCCAAAGCCGCTAACGATTGATTCTGGGAGAGATAAATCTACCTACTCTAAGCATGTTGCTTCGGGAATGGGAAACAATATAAATTGGCTGTCTTCGTCTGTTTGTACCAATAATTTAAATTCAGATTCAATGTTACAATCAAACAATCAGAAATCTTCATCTAATTCAAACAATACGAATGTTTCATTAGCAGCAACTTACAATAAAAATATTGATCCAAATTTGAGAATACAATCACCAGAATCAACTTATAAAACAACAATCGAATCAAATGATTCAAATAATACTTGTCAAATTCTATTTTAAATTTTAATAACAGTCAAATTTTAATAACGCATTATTTTTTTATAAGCAATTACAAATTAGAAATGATAAAAAATTTGTTTTTTTTTGTTTTTTTTTTTTTTTATAACGATTAAATCGAGGAATTGTGACAGTCTATTTGATACTGTATTTTAAATTATTAGTTTGTATATTACAAGATAGTTAACTTTTAAAAATCTTAATTAGATAGTTGTATTTAAAATTTTCTTTATAATAATGTAAATTTTATTCAATATTTTTTTTTACAAATTACAACAAAATCAAAATTAAATAAACCTGCTTAAAAAATTTAAACACTTGAATATTTCTCAAAATTTTATCATCATAAAAATTTATATTAGTACATAAAGCATTTAATATAGAATTTATCATTTCATTTAATAACTTATTAATAACATACCTTTTAAAAAAACTTTACGAAACAAATAACAATTATGACATATGCATAATTATAAAATATCATATATAAGCAAAGCAATTAGTATTATCAGAAAGAATTTATTTTAAAATCTTAATGAAATAAATATAAAGACAAAATATGAATTCAAACTAGATGTTTGTCAAATTAAAATTCTGTTAGGATTATTTTTTATTTTTAAATTGAAATGATATTTTACTTCAAAATTATTTAATTTTATAATTTGAGATTTTTAATTTTATATTTTATTTCACTTCATTTTTTTTTTATTTGGAAAATTGACTTAAAACTCAAAATAACCAAATAATTTCAATTTTTGCTACTTGAGAATTTTGTTTTGATTCGAAGAATACATATAAACTTGAAATAAAACTGCAACATCTAGCGAAACTTGTAACATGCCACACAGCCAAAATTGTGATGGAGAATCTCTAGCAATGAAGTAGATGGTTTTAAACAAATCGCCGCTTGTCCACATAAGAACCATTATTAAACTTGAGAAAAATTCGATCAAAAATAAATTGATTATTTTTTCAATATTTACCTCATTCCCTCAGTTGACTTGTTTACGTAATTACGATAGAACTGTGGAGCTGCAAGCATTGCTTCTGTGAATACTGATAGAAAACCTTTTTTTGAAATTTAACTTTTTTTAATCAAAAAACCCATGATTATACGATAAACTTTTAGAAATGAAATGTTTTAAAATTTCAAATTCAAAAATAGATATATCTAAAACTTTAAATTAACACTATACAATTGATATTTTTCATAATCATCATAAAATCATGGTTATTTTCATTAAAAAATACCCAAAGCTTCAACAAAATATACTGAATTGACTAAAAGATTTGTCAAAAACCCAATAGATAAAGTAAATAGCATTAAAAATTGTATGTAGCTTTTAAAATCGGTCCATTTCCAAAAATAGTCCATATCAAAATCGAGAAATTTTCTTTCAGGTGGTGCTAGCATACTTGACGAATGAAGCATTTCATTCTTTACTCGTATACATAATTCAAGCATAACTAGCATACATATGATCATTATAATACTTTGAATCAAAAGAGGAATTTCAAAAGGATGACCAAACCAAAACAATATGCGAAGTATATTTGCAATTAAAAGAGCCAAGCAAACTAACGTACTAAAACCATTAGAATTTCTGGAACGATTAATTACTCTATATTGAGGAATGTAAGGAATAATTCCGCCAAAAATCATAAACCCACTTGCCAAAATTGTAAAAAAACCAGTTATTTGAGCATAAAAATCATCTGTATTTGTATTACTTAAATTTGGCTCTTTTAATTCACGTTGATTTTCAATTATGTTCATGCTTATAAACTTGGACTAAATTTAAAAAATATAAAAATTTTTTGCAAAGAATTTATCAAAATTTATTTTTATATTTCTAATTTTTACATATTTTTTAAATTAGCTGTTAAAAAAAATTAATTTGAGCTAAAATTTAATAATTAGTAGCAACAAATTTATAGAATATACCTCATAATTTATTAAAAATATTTTTTGTGAATTTAAATTTTTTAGTAGATTATAATTTTAAGAATGAGTGCTGCTGCTATTTCCTATATTTCAAAGAATAATGTGAATGCTTTTAATATCATCTAAGAAACATAATTGAAAAAATGAATCTTTATGATAAAGGACCCAATTTTATTTAATAAAATAAAGTAAATGGCAGCAGATTAAAATTTAAAAATTTAATTTAAATCAATAAAGAATATTGAAAGCGTTTTCAGTAGCAAGATAAAAATTCTCAGAATCTATTTTTAAAATATATGAAGTAAATTGATAAATTAATGGTTGTTAATTCCCATATGTACTAAAAAAGTGTTAAAACATTTTCTTGTAAAAAATTTTACTTAATTAATTAACATTATTTTTTATATTATGAAAAAATTTCTTTCTTAGGAAATTAATGAAATTATTATGATTTTAAAATTGTTTTGCTTCTAAAAATTAATTAAAAAAACAATATTTTCAAAGTGTAAGAATTTTGTCATCTGAATTATCATTCTCACTTAAATTTAATTTATTATTTTCTGAACTATAGCATATTTCTTCATCATCATCATCTTCGCATTGATCATTTACATATTCGTTGTATGTTCTCTGGATTTCTAAATGCGAATGATTTGGTTTCATTTCCAAAACAATTTGAGATTGGTCAAGCTGCCAATTTGAATTACTTTGATCAGTTTTTGAGGATAGGTCTTTTTGAGCGTTTGAGTTTTTTTTTATGGATGTAGTTGAAGAATTCATGGATGATGATGAAAAAGATCCATTTTTAGAATAAAAATCATTTTTTTTTTTAATTGGTATGTTTTTATCAATATAAGATACTTTGCTAGCTGATTTAATAGAACTATTGTAATTGGTACGATTCAAATTATATTTTTGATTTGTAGGTTTAACAGTTATTATTAAATTTGAACTATTAGCCACCATCATGTCGGTAACTTGGTCTAGGGTTTTACCAGCAACTTCGATTCCATTCACTTCAATAACTTCATCATTTACTGATAATAAACCAGTACTCTCTGCAAGGCCCCCTGGTACCAGTCTTGAAATAAAAATACCTGGTACTTGTTCAACACCATGAGGCGTAACTCTCAAGCTACGTCCATCTCGAATATAAAATCCTAACGGTTTACTCGATTTATGCTTGTGAAGCCTTACTCGGCGATATGTATCTGGCAAAATATCAACATCAATTATTGCAGAAACTGGTCTAAAGTCTTCAGGATAGGATATTACAAACGGCTTTAATGAATTTGAATGATTGTGAGATGTCAAGGTTGTAGAAAGTTCTTTTATCTGACTTAAGAAATTAGTTGGCCGATAAGATAGATTTGAATTAATAAAGTTTGTGTTGCTTGATTGTAGAAAATTCCCATTAACGAAAAGATTTCCATTCTCGGGATAACACTCTCCTTTTCTTAAAATTATTAAGCGCAGAATACCCATTGTGACTTGCAAAACGCGAGCAAGATTATTGTCATTGTTTATCGGTAAAAGATCTCCATCTTTATCTGTATAGCAAATATTGAACTGAATTCCATATAGACCATGTAATTTTTCAACTAAGTGATAAAATTCTTCAAATTTAGCAAATTTAAACCTATCCAAGCCAAAACGACGAAATTCCGCATCATATTTGCTTTTAACTTCCAAAACTTGTTGTTGATTTTGAGTATAGTTTGACATTTTGTATTGAAGAATGAAATTTTTAATGCTTTATTTTGGGTATTATCTTTCATAATATAAATGCATTTAGAGAGGTAATGTAAATTACAAGTCGACAAAATGCATTTTATTTTGTCTCAAAATATTTAACATAAAAATATAAAAACTAACTTGAATGGCAAAATAAGATAAAATATACTTTATTTGTCTATTGACTAAACGTTATTCACACATAATTTATTTGTATAAATATTTCAAATATTGAATATTCTATTAAGCTAGCAAAATATTTTTTCAGTATTTTTACTTTTAAAATTCGCTTAAAATTTTATAGTCTTTTTTAAATTATGAGATCGTATTAAAAAAATAACTAATTAAATCTATTTATTTAAAAAAATGAAATTCATAATATTCGTCATATTAAATTTATCTATTCATAATTTATTTAAAGATAATTTTTAAAATAAAATTTCAATTTAATGTTATTAAACTATTCATAAAAAAAAACCTTAGCACATAATTTTATAATTTTTGGTTTTAGCTTCATTTTATTATTTTTGTAAATTATCAATTAGTTTTTTTTCCAAAATTTATACTTAAAAAATTATGTTAAACTATAACAAAAAATATCGATTTTTGGTATTCTATTTTGAATTTTCATAAAATTTATTAGATTAATTTTGTTCAATAAGTAATTTCAATAAGAATTAAAATGAAATTTATTGAATATCTAAAAAGTAAACCTTTTTAAAATTATGTATTAGAGAAATTACATAATGTCATGGTCATGAACCTTTTGTTTAATGTTTTTCTTTTATCTTTAATAATTATTATTATTTAAGTTTTTAAATAACAGATCTTATTCTAAATTTGAAAATTATTTAGAAAGATAGCTCACCTTTATAATAAATTTTTAATAATAACCATTGTTAACGTGTATTTTTTTTAATCAATAATTAAGGATTAAATTTTTGTCTATTAAGCTCGTTTAAGATTCCTGTAGACTAAAAAATAATTTAGATTAATTTTAATTAAACAACAGCATTTTTTTAAACTTAAGACTATTATCAAATTATTTACCATTAATATTTATTGATTTTTAGCTAAAATTTATGAATTAATTATTAACATTTAAATTATTTTATAATTATAATAAAAAAATTAAGGTTCAAGATTTTGCTTAATAAATTTCTGAAATCTTAGCATTTGATTAATTCCTTCATTGTTCAATCTGAAATAATTTGTGCCGTGTTTTAACACGCTTATTTTACAAAATGAGAGATTAAAATAAAAGCATCTTTTTCGTTTTATATTTTATATTTATTATATCCCATATTCTTGAATAAGCTATAATAAATAAATGGCTAAATTTTAGATGGTTTTAACATTTTTTAGCAACTCAACTAACTATAAAAGGTAGTTAAAATGGAAGAAAATCTTAGAACAAAAAACGATATATCATCACATGCTATAAGCAAAAAACTCAATCGAACACCAATTCGAAGAGGCTTAAATAAAAATAAAAAAGATTCAAGCCAACTAGAATCTGATTTGGATGAGAGAAGTTTTAAGCTAATATTAAATGATGAAGAAGAAAATGAATCTCATGTTGAAATCGATTTTGATAATAATCTTAAAGTGCCCAAAGAAGCTATTTTTGAATCTCCGGCCAAAAAGGAAAATGAACTGGTTTCAGACATAAAAAATTTTGACCCGGAATCCAAGAGTCGCGATGAAATATCAATAAAAGTAAAAGCAAATCATCATTTACATCGTCATAGAAATTTGCGAAAACGTCATTTAAAAATTAATTCAAATTTAAAATCATTGCATTCAAATGAATCAATTGAAGATTCGGATTCAAAAATGATACCCGATATAAAATTTAATAATACACTTACCAATTTTTCTTTTCCAGGGCCTAATTCAGATATGAAAAAGGTGATTAGCAATGAACAAAATAACACAGCCAAATCAACTAATTTAATTTTCAAAGATGATATTCAAAAGATAACAATTCGAAGTCCAAGTTTACATCAACATCAACATGTTAATCAATCGGCTCCAAACTTAAAAAGTATTTCTTTGGTAGAAATCGACATTAAGCATCAGGACAGCATTTCTTATAATGAAAAAACTCAATTATTAATCAGAAAATTTTCATCTAACTTAGAACTGTCAGCAAACGATCAACAAATTTATAATAATTTAAACGAAGAAAATTTTATTTTAAATAATAGCAAAGTAACAGCTTACAAAAATCTAAAAAATCTAGAAAGCGAATCAAGCGAAATATTAAATAATAAAAACATTAATAGCAATAAATTAATGCAACGGTATAAGCTTATTGTAGAGGGTGACGTGAGTCTTTGTAAACTTACACATAATAGGAATGTTTTTACCAAAATTTTGTCTTCAAAACTTCTAAGACGATGGAGGACACATCGGCTAATACTGCAAAACTCTGGCATCTTCTCAACCACAGTAATTTGAATATTTTCTAGAGATTAGAACTCCTAAGTTTTCTTAAGAAATTACTCCTATTTTTACCCTATTTAAAATATCCATTTTGTCTTTAATCATTACCTATTTTAGTTCTTTGAAGCTTTCAGTTTTGATTTATAGAATAAAGTCTAAAGAAGTGCTACAATCTTTGAATTATTTAAATTTCTGAATTTAATTTTGAAAATAAAAATTAATATTTTTCATTTAAAAGAAAAGTGATGACCTTGAAAACGGAATACCTTACCATGCTATTATTGAAGTAAGCTCAATATCAAAATGGGAACCAGGCCAAAAATATTGTTTTCGTATAGCTACTCTAGATTGCCATTATCTAATTCAGGTTTTGTTTTACCACTATAAAATCATATATTTAAAAAATAATAAAATTTTTTAAGACTAATAACGTTTATGTCAGAGATCAATGGATTTTTTCAATTATTTGGAAAGTAATTTGTAATAAAAATGCTGCTTCTATTTGATTTTTAAAATAATTTTATTAGAAAAATAAATTCAAATCTGAAAAAGTATTAAAATTAGCTGTTAGACCTGAAGTTCTAATAAAAGAAATAAAAGTAATCCTAAAATATTAATAATAACAAGTTTTTGACGAGAATTTTAAGAGTATGGTTGAAATGTCTCTGACTACACCAATTGAAGACAATGAGATATATCAACACCCTTTGGAGCTTGTCTCAGAAATACTACAAAAACAAAATTTACCAAAGCAAATGCATGAAGAAATAATTGTTTGTTTAACTCCACTTTTAGAAAAAAATCATCCGTCTCCTCAAATTTGTGATTTTTTCAGTAAACATTGTAAAAACAGTCCGCGATCTCATATCGTAATAGAAATGTTTACACCAGTCGTTCAGCGAATATTAAAACATAACGGAGATTTTGGAAGATATCCAAGAATGCGTGTATTTATTCAAGATTATCTTATGGCTTTAATGTCTCAAAACGAAGGATTACAAACTGTTCAAAATTTTGTAGTTTCAATGCATAGTAATACAAGTCAATGTCCTTTTCCTCGTGTCCTACCGAATTTTGTTTCTGTTTGCTTAGCAGCTATTCATAGTTGTTTTGAGCAGCGTAAAACGTAACTTTTACTCAAATTTAACAAAAAATTGTTATTAATTTATTTTTTCAGTTTTAGATCAACGCAAACTTCCCAAATTTTGCTTTCTAAACAAGAAAGAGATGATCAACTTATTTGTCACACTAAAATGATGTATACTATGTCAAAATTTGATGACTGGATATTAAATTTAGCGCAATTACTGCAGTCAGTTCCTTTCCCAGACCATGCTTTAACAAATGAAATTTTTGTCAAGTAAATCTATTTTAGTTTAAGTAAAGTGTTTAGGAGAAGTGTAGACAATTTTTTAAATTTCTTGCTTAAAATTATTAAGCATTAATAGAATCTAATACTTAAAACTATCAAGGATTTTCAAGAAAGTTGTGGAAAATTTTGCCAATGATAGTCGATGTGAAGTTCATCAAGCACTACTTGGAATAAGAGAAGGTAAAGAAGGATGGTTCGAAATATTTTGTCCTGGTGGAATATCTTGTGATGACGATGGTGAATTATTTTCTTTGATGGTAATCAGTTTTAAAAATAAAAATTTTTATGCTTTTGAATATCTTTTTATTAATATTATTTATTTTTTTTAAAGTTAAAAAGACTTATTGGTTGCTGTTGCAAGAAAAA
This sequence comes from Brachionus koreanus, assembly GCA_016987375.1. NCBI lineage: Eukaryota > Metazoa > Rotifera > Eurotatoria > Ploima > Brachionidae > Brachionus > Brachionus koreanus. The sequence goes on along the minus strand of PJRA01000263.1, from coordinate 6,182,314 downwards.
GAGATTTCTATTAGGAATAAATAATTTACTTTCCCAGATAATGGTTCTTGCTGTAAGAGAAGTTCCTAGTGCCATTGAAGTAGCAAAATATCAGTTTTTTTAAGTGAAATTTTTAATTTTTATGTTTATTTTTAGACATTGTGCGCAATGTTAGATTTTGATGGTGTTGAGAATCCTGAAAATAAGCTTCAAATAATAAGCTCATTGCAAAGCACTAATTTAGGCATTAAAATGTATGCCAAAGTCTGTGAAAGGCAAATGCAGCTAAGAGAATTGCAGCAAAAAGGCGGTCCTAGAAAACTTACTCTACCTTCACGTTCTACGGATGAAGATTTGGCCAAACTTTTTTTATCAGGATCGTTTGGGAATCTTGAATGTTTAAGTTTAGCTTTTACTAATGTAACTAGTGCGTGTGCTGAATATCTAATCAAATTGCCATCGCTTCGTTATTTAAATTTATGGTCCACTAAATTTGGCGATGAAGGTTTGGAATTGATTAGTGAGCATCTTCAAAAACTACAAGTATTGAACTTGTGTGAAACCCCTGTTACTGATAAAGGACTCGCTTGTTTAGCATGTAATTATTTTTAATTTTTTTTCAATACGAAAGCATTTTTAGCCATTTATATTAAAGCTATGAAACAACTACGAAAATTAAATTTAAATAGCACCAATTTAAGCGCATTAACTTTTGAAGGTCTAAAAGAATGTCTACCTGCTTTACAAGAATGTGATATTCGATATACTGATGCTTGGTAAATATGGTATAGTCACCATTCCATTTTATAAAAATTTTTTTTTTTCAATTTTACCAAATGCCTTCAATTATTTGAATCATAATATTTTAGTACTGTTTAAATATTTTTTAATTTTTTAATTCTAAATAAACTGTTTAAATAGCTTTATTTTTTAGATTTTTTTTAGCCTAATAAAATTAATAGTATAAAAAAATGCCATGAAATTTAAAAATTGATTTAATTTTAAGGAATTTAACTGAACAAATATCATAGAATTAAAATAGACTTTAAAATACATAAAATAACCAAGTTTTATTTTTTTTGAAAATTCCTTTCCTTTGAAAAATAATAGGAAAAGTTAGACACTTTTCAAAGTGTGTTGTACTTGAAGTCTACTATCTCAGGATCAGAATAACTTTAAGATGTCGCAGACAGCTCGATACTTAATCAAAGAGCCAAAGAATATAATTCAATTCTAAAAGCTCGTAAAAAACTGTATTTTATCCTAAAATTTAAGCCGTTTCCCTCAAGAAATGCAAAACTAATTCAATTTTAAAGATTTTTTTTTATTAATAAAATTTAAAATTAAAATATTCTTTAATTTCTGTTCAAAATAATCCTTATAAAATTAATAATATTGTTAACACAATGAAATCGTTTTCTCATTCAAAATATCAAGAGACCAAGAAAATATTATGCTTCGAAAAAATAACAATAGTAACACTTTTAAGGTAGATCAAAACTATCTAGAAGATCAACTACAGTATAAGTTGTTTCAGACTATGTTAATCGCTATTTCGAATTATGAACTTTTCATCGTAAAATAGGTTATTAAAATAAATATATCAATCGAATTGGTTGGTTAAATTTTGTATTCGACAAACTATAAGTAGGTTGAAAACAATAATTAAACATAAGCATCATAATAAGTTTGGTTTCATACGAAACGCTAATGAAGTTCATGGAATTCAAAACTTTTATTTAAATTTTATCATTGATCAAAACAGTCACAAAATCGTTCAACCTGTATGTTTCGGTAATCTAACGAACATCATTTTATATTTAAATTATTAATACAAATATGATAGTTTGATAAATTAGAACATATATAAATTTTGGATTAAGAGAAAAGAGCCGTTTCTATTCACAATGACGAACCTTTTTTTTTAAATCTTTAATTAATTTTTTTTATATTTTCAAATTTTTTGCTAGAAAATAAAAACTAAAAAAGGATATTTCAAGAAAAAATCTTTAAAGAAAAGTTCAATTGGAATGTGTAACAATTGAGGTATTTTTATTACTAGAATTTTTTTTTACGACATTAGAATATTTTAAAATTCTTTTCGACAAGATTAAAACTTAGATATTTAATTAATGTCTAAATAAAACTTTAATTTGATAGCATTTGTATATTTTAGTCTCAAATTTTTTATAAACAAAATAAGCAATTTGATCTATTTAGACATTTGAATTAAATAAATCTAAAAAAATTATTTATAAATCTAAAATTAAAACCGCTATTTTTATTCAACCGTGATATATGTTTAACAGAATTTTATTTTTAGGCACTGTTTGTTTTTATCATTACAATTAATGTTAATAAGATGGATAGTTTGAGGATAATAGTATTTATCATTATTCTATTGTATAGTTGTACAAATTTGAATATGCAAGGGCTTTTATCTAAAATGACATCAACTAATAAAAAAGTTTACGCAAAAAGACAAGCAATATTCGGAAAAGGTAAGATTTTTTTTAGCATCATATAACATATTTAACTTTTTCTTTAGGTGTAAAATTAATAAAAGGAGACATAATGTCGGGAATAGAGAAATTACAATCAGAAAATGATTCAAGTATTTATTTTTAGACAAATTGAAGCATCAATTGTTTTAGCTTTGTTAAAGCATAACTAAAAAATTACAAATTTTAGAGTCTATAGTATTAAAAAAATATGTAACATTAGCTAAGTAAGTTCATTTATCAAAAATAAATTTAAATGAATAATAAAATATGAAACAACGGTGCTTCCAAACACTAAGAAATAATTTTTAAATTTTATAATTTTGTAGAATGTATGCCAAATAGCTTCTATTACAATGGGTCATGTATTTTTGTATCTAAACCTAATCAAAAATTATCATGGATAAAAGCCGAACGTTTATGTCGAAGACTGCCCCTACAATCTAAATTTTTAATTTTTGAGAATGATCATAAATTTGAAAATGTTAGAAAAAAATTGATTAGACTTCGTTTGGAAGAAGATCCATTTGATCCTTTGAAATTTTCGATCGGATTTAGATACACAAATGGTAAGTAACGTTTTATTTTTAAGATTTATTTAAATATCTGATTTTAAGTTGAAAACAGAAATCTAATTGATGAATAAAAATTTTTTTCTTCTTAAATTTGAACCAAAATTAAGACCATACATAATTTAATTATTTATTCTATTTTTTTTTAAATTTCTTTGTCTATTATTAGAATAAAATAATTATTTTGTTATTTAAGAGCAATGGAAATGGGTTAATGGTAAACCATTAAATGCAACTGATTTAAAGTTAGGTAAATTTTGGAATGATTGGAATGGTTCTGAAGGACTTTGTGGAAGTATATTTTTGTACAGATCAAATAAAATAGAAATGAGAAGCACAGATTGTTTTACTTCAAGCTATAGATTCATGTGTGAATATGGTAAAAAAATTTAAATAGTTTTATAAAAAAAAAAAGTAGCATTGTTCAAAATAATTTCAATATTATCAATGTTGCTTTTAAAAGAAATACAGCATTTTTTTAATTCAAATTTAATTTTAGAATTCAACCCATGTTACCAAAAAGATATATGTGGATCTCATGGAAAATGTATAAATCTTTATTCAACAGTTTATTGCGAATGTTCAATATTTTATGAAGGAAAATATTGTCAAAAATGTAATTTTACAAAAATTCTTAAAGCACATCTATCAAAATTAGATTATTTATTGATAAGAATATTTGAAAAAATCTCCGTTTGTGAATAATTCTAAATTAAGAAAATACATCATTAATAATTAAACATTGTTCTTGGTAGACTGTGCTCACTTTAAAATGACTGATTAAATTTTTTTTTTTAAAGTAAATTCAAAAGGAATTCAAGCCATAATTGGTCTAGTATTTATATTTCTGTTTATGGCCATAATAATATGCAACAATGAAAGTTTTTTGACTTTATGGGAATCGTTTTTCGGAAAAAATAAACGTCGACAAATTCGAATTGAATCACAGAGATCAGTTAATTGGACTAGCTTGAGTATAAAATTAAAGAACAATTTTTTGGCAATAAAGGAGCATTTTTTGAAAGACGTAGCATCCCGTTTGGTTTTGATTGCTTTTACACTTGCTTGTACTTTTATTCAAGTTATATTTACAATAAAACCATCACATTCTCATTTATTAAATGAGTTAATTAATTCTACTCATAATCTTTATATTGTCAAACAGACTTGTAAAACAATAGAACAATATTATATGTTTGATGATATCATATTTTTACCATTTTCATTACTTTTCTTAATTATTTTAAAATTTTCATCAAAAATAGGAAGATTCAATAAATTTATTATGAATCGGTTTTCGGGATATTTTCAAACCGAATTTTACAAGATTATTCAAGAAAACAAGAAAAAAAAGCTAAAAGAGCTTGTAAAAAGTAAAAACAGGAAATTGTTAAAAAGCAAGTGTGGTCGATGCAAATATATTTCACACAAATGCTGTAGTCATTATCTTTGCTCGTTTTTTTGCTGCTTATGTTGTTGCTCTTGTTGTGTGCCACCAGGATCAGATACAAGATGCTTTTTGTTATATAGTTTGCGTTTAGGATGGGAGCAAACAAGTTGGAAAAAAGTTTTAGATGCAATAATAATTATTCTTAAATGGATTTTTTTGATACCTCTTTGGAGATGCTTATGGAAGTTGACAAGAAAAAATCGAGAATCTACCGGCAAAAAAAATAATACTGAAAAAATAAAAAGCTACACTACAAATGAAAATGAGAGCATTGATTCAGATGAGGTTATCGATGAGGATGATTTTAATTCATACGATCAAACGATACATAGATTTAAAGCACCTTGTCCTTTTCCATCAACTCCATTTAGCACATCGAATAGAGCTCAATCTGCTGCAGTTTATGCTATATACACTTATGATGTTCTAAATATTTTCATGTATGTCTATACTCTTAGTTTGACTCCAAAAATGATTCCATTTTTAGGAAATATTGGCACTCCTGGTATTATTTTAGATCTTGTTATACAAATAATTCAAGTAATAATTGTCGGAGTAAAATTTTATCCCATTTTGGTAGTTGCTGATTCAGATCCAGGATGGCTTATCTATTTATTTTCATCGTTTTACATGCTTATCATTTGGACTAGTTGGCTTTTTAGAAAAGCGTTTTGTTCAAGATCAGAAGCATTTGTTAGACAAGCATTTCAAGTTATTACAAATCAATTTGCGGAACAGATTAATTTCACAATTGGCTTACAAAAGAATATTACGAATCTGGTATTAGCTTTTTTTACCGATCAAGATGACGCTAGTGAGAAATATATTGATGCTTTAAAATCAAAAGTTCCAAAACTATTTGACGAATATTTTGGCAATCAAGAAAATAAAAGTTCGTTTTTTCCACTAGAATCCATGGATGACTACGACTCAAGCTTAAAATATTACTCAAAAAATTTTAATCTGACGACAACTCAATCGTCTTTTATTTCTGCTTCATCTTCTTATACAAACAGTCTAAGAAATAAAACTTTTTCAAAGATCGATAAATTTGAAGATAAAATTTTAAATATTGGGTCGACAAAACAATTCGACTTGGTTGAATTTTTTGAAATTTTTCCTCTTTATTTTTTGCTGTCTTATTTGCTTTCAAGTCATTTTTTAAAATTTCTTTCTGACTTTTACAAGTCATTATCAAGCTTTTTAAGGCCTAAAATACTACTCAATTCATATTGGAATGATGATATGTACAAAATAGCTTTTAAACAATTAAAAATGCCAGAAAGAAAATTGAAATTAGAAAATCATAACATTTTATACATTAATAGTTTTTTTCGAAATACCATTACATTTGAAAATCTAAATGTTAAATTAGCTGATAAAAGATATACAAGTAAAATTGTTCAGCGCTACGAAATTTCGTTTATATGGGGCCTAATCGAATCGAAAATTTATAAAAATGTTCACTATTTCAGGTATTCAAAACAATTTGTAAATACCTATACGGTTGCCTTTATGGTCATTTATTTTATTTGCTTATTTGGTCTGCAACTATCAAATGTCCTGGGAGAAAAATTTGTTAATTCCATAGAAAAATTGTATATTCTTTATTTGAGAAGTATTTCTCCTTTTTTAAACGCTCGTGACCACAATTTAACAAAAGAAATAAACATATGCATAATAATTGCAAGCATATTTATGTCAATTCAATTGTTATTAAGCATAAAGAATTATAGAAAAGATGTTTTAAGGCTTCATAAAGGAGAAAAATTTTTTAGATCTCTAGTTCTTCAATATAAAGATGAAGACTATAAAACTTTTATAAGAAAAAGAAATAATACTAGTGCCGACATTACTACGGACAGTCTCCATTTTCCTGGATTTTTGATAGCTCATTTGGTCTATGGCTACATAATTTTAGTTTTAATGCTTCTTGGAATCATGATTGTAATAAAAATTTTTTACTACCTCTCAAAGACATTTCAAATGCTTTTACAAATCTTTTTTCCCATTATTATTTTATTTATTCTAAAATCAACATTTTTGAAATTTTTAGTACGATGGGTCCTATTAAAATCTGACCGACAGCGCATTTCTAATATTGCGCCGTATTTTTTAATATCCTATTTCAATTTCTTCTTTGATTGTTTTCTTGGATTGTTTGCTTGTGTAAGTCGAGTTTGGAAGACTACTTTGTTTTCTATTATTTATTTACCAAGATTAGATAAGTCAATGTTCGATAAAGAAAATGAATTTCTAATTAGAAAAATAGATAAGGGTCATTTAGCTTATATAAACCAAGTAAGAATGGAACACTGGTATAATAATAATATGCTAAATGGATTTTGCGAAATTTTAATTGAATCGATGCTTTTTTCTCAGTTTTATGAAGAAAAATTCAATAGAAAATCGCTTATGATTATTTCAAAATGTAAAAAAAAAAGTTTAGCAAATTATAATTTCAAATTCAAATCATTTCTAAGACTAAGGAATTTAATTTTTTTGTATTTTCTCCTCAAAAAAAACTCATTTCTTGTCAAATATCGATACGCTTTTTTACATGAATTACGTTATGAGAATCAAAAAAATCCGAAATTTTCGAAAATTGAAGGTGCCAAAGAATTTTTAAATTCAAGATTAAATAAAATTATTTGTAAACTTGGGTTAAAGTACTAGTTTATTTGATTTAAATACTTTTTTTTTCATGGCTACAATGTTAATTTTTTTTGTTAAAATAAAATTTTATTCAAAATAATTTTTTTTTAAATTTCATTAAATAGAATACGAGGAAACTTGTTAAAAGCATAATAAATAAATTAAATAGAATATTTTAATTTATTTATTTTATTTTGGTATTTTTATTTTAAAGGAAATTTAGTCTACTTTTCGAACAAAAATTTATCATAGAGCAATGTTTTCTTTAGGAAAAATTATGGAATTATATATAATATTATTTTGGAAAAATTGCGATCGATAAATTCAATTAAAATATTTTTGTTAAGTTATAAATCTAAATTTTTTTCTTTTTTTTCAGATGCTCCCTTATGTTGCTTACTCATTAGCATCAATTATGCCTTTTATTAACATATATTTTTCTTGTTAAATTAAATCTTCATTTTTTTCAAGTTTGAATCAATACAAAAATCATGTTTTTAGCTAATATTAACATAATATTAACGAGCTTTTAACAAGTTTCCTCGTAATATAAATTTATGACTTTTTTTTAGTTGGAATATTTTTCTGCATGATTAATACTTAGTTGCCTAAAGATAAATTTTATTTTTTCGATTTTGTTCTATTTGAACGAGAAAGAATTTCCAAGAGCTTTGATAAGTAATTAAATTACTAAATGCAAATTTAAATTCTAAATAAAAATTTTAAAATTTTTTAAAACTAACATTAAATTTTATTTTTTTAATAATTAGAAAAGTCTGTAAAATAAATTTAGGAAATAATAAAAACTGCTTTTAAAAGTTGTACACAAATGGCACAAAGTGACGGTAAATGGCAAAAAGATGCAGCCGATCAAAATTTTGACTATATGTTCAAATTATTAATAATTGGTAACAGTAGCGTGGGAAAAACCTCCATTTTATTTCGATATGCAGATGATTCTTTTACCTCAGCATTTGTTAGTACAGTTGGAATCGATTTCAAAGTGAAAACTGTTTTCAGAAATGATAAAAGAGTTAAACTTCAGATATGGGTATAACTTTAAAAAAAAATTAATTATATGAAAAAAATTTGTTGTAATAAATTACTAATAAATTTAAAAGGATACTGCAGGCCAAGAAAGATACAGAACTATTACGACAGCTTATTATAGAGGAGCAATGGGATTTATTCTTATGTATGATATAACTAATGAAGAATCTTTCAATGCCGTACAAGATTGGTACTAGTCAAAAAATTAAATTTTTTATTTTTGAATCAAGTGTCTAAAATAAAAAAAAGGGTCACTCAAATAAAGACTTACAGTTGGGACAATGCACAAGTGGTTCTAGTTGGAAATAAAAGTGACATGCAAAATGAACGTGTAGTTGCTTATGAAAGAGGAAAGCAATTGGCTGATCATTTGGGTAATTCAAATAGACAAATTAAACCAAATATTAATGCTTTTGCTTTTATTGAAGGCCTTGAATTTTTTGAAACCTCAGCAAAAGAGAATATAAATGTCAAGCAAGTTTTTGAAAGGTAAAAGTTAATTTTTATTTGTATATTAAAGTTTTGATGTTTGCTTATCATCATACTTTTAATGTAAATCTGATAAATTCAAAATTTTCAGATTTAAAAAAGTAGTTTAAAATCTCTACCCTTTACCTTAACCATATATGTTGATAGGTTGGTTGAGATGATATGTAATAAAATGTGTGATAGTTTACAAGATCAAAATTTGTCTAATCCTAATGGGTCAATTCATAATTTAAAGACAAATAATTATCAACAAGATCAATCTTGTTCTTGTTAGTCATTGCATAACATCTAATCTTTTATTATCGAATCATTTTACCAAATAAAACGCCTTTGATCTTGTTTTTTTTATTTTTAATGACATTTTAGAATCATTTTTATTAAAAATAAAATTTTGAATAAATTATTGTTTCTATTTGTTTTTGATGTATTTAAACGTAAAGTAAGTATTTGTTTCTAAGTAACCTAATTATATGTGTTGTGACGCTAAAATTTAAATTATGCTTTATTAATTAAAAATTAATGTAATAGATTAGTTGATATAATTTGCGAAAAAATGGCAGAAGGAGGTGATACTGATGCAATATCAGCTTCTAACACAGCAACTGGTCCAAGTTCAAACTTAAATATGAGAGGTGGTCCAGCTTCTGGAACTACTCGTTTAACAGACACACCGAATAACACATCAAACCAATCATGCCAATGTTGAGCAATATTAAAATTAGCTTTTAATTTTCTATTCCTCCATTTAATATTTTGTGTAGACTTAAAACCGTAATAGATAAAAAAAAGCCTTTATTTGATTTATTCGTTAGTCATTTCAATTATTTTTTTTCTTTTTAATAATTAATAAATCCTTATCTATGTTTTTTTTATTATATCTATTTTTGTTTTAAATATAGATTTTAGATTTGATTTAAATTCTAAGAATGGAGCCAAATAATAATTCACATTTCAATCAAATTAATCAATGGGCAAGTAAAATTCTAAATTCCTCTTTTGGAAATAACTACGTTTGTCAAATTTACTCTCTTTTCTTCAAAAAAAAAATGCCATTTAAATTTAGGACTCTCTGAACGCGATAATTGGACCACCTAAAAATTTTCCAAATTGTGGGCTATTTCATGAAAATTGGGCACAAAAACCTGATTATGGATCAAAACATTTTATTGACCTAGAATTTCCCGAAGAGATATTTGTTGAAAAATTAAGCATATATGAGATTTTTAATTCTGCAAAGATTCTAAAAATTAAGCTTTTCAACAAAAAATTAAATTTTTGGAAGACTGTATGGGAAGCAGAAGATTTATATTTTGAAAACTATCAAAGTCGGTTATTTTCACCTGATTTAAGAAAAGTAATGTTCAAAACAAATCAAATTCGTGTTGAATTATATTTTAATATGGCTGATGGATATTGTCAAATTGACGCAATTCGTATTCTATCGTTTATTATTTAAATTTTGTATTTTTAATTTTTTTATTATATTTTTAGAATTGACTGGTAAGAAACATATTGTTGATTGTGTAAAAACTGTTAGCAATCTTGGAAAAAATTTAAACAAAATTTTGAACTCTGAAAAATATTATGATGTGCAATTCGAAATTGATGGAGAAATTTTAAAGGCTCATAGAAATATATTGATATCAAGAGGCGATTATTTTCGGACACTTCTGTGTGAAAATTTAAGACCAGACCGGTTATCAAAACCAATTCATTTGAGCAATATTACTTTAGCAGGTTTTAAAGCTTTACTTTACTTTTTCTATACGGATAATATACAAGAAAGCACTAATGCCGAACTATGCTGTGAGCTAATTAGACTAAGTGATTGGTATGAAATTCCAAAATTGAAAATTCAAGCTTTACTCTATTGCAAACAGATAATCAATTTTGAAAATTTATTCGAATTTTATAATTCAGCCATAAACAAAGAACCAAAAATAGATGAAATCAAAATAATGTGTGAAAAATTTATAACAAAAAATTATTCAAAATCAGAAAATTTTGGTTTAAAGAAAAATTTTGAAATAAAACAAATTTTATGATCTTATCTTTTAAAATGTCTCAATTTAAGATAAAATGGTTGAATTTACATGAGATTTTGCTCATATTCGAAAATTTTCCTGCATTGCATTAATCTCAATTTAAAATAGAAATGAATTTTTTGTCTTTTTTTTGCTATTTATTTACTTAAAAATTCACTTTGAAAAAGTTTGTATTCTAAGAGAATTAAAAATTAAAATGAATTTTTAAAATTTATTTCAGGCCTTTTTTTGTATGAGTACAATTATTAGTTTATTAGCACCTCAACGCAGTTCCAACTGCCATGAAAACTCCAAACGACCCGCCAGCTTGACCCATAGATTTTACTAAAGTAGTTACAAGCTCTCTCCCTCTTAGTCCATATCTAAACGCTTGAAATCCACCAAAAAGAAATCCTGTAGATGCACCAATTACAAATCCCATTCCGAAACCCATTTTTATTTTGTCAAAACAAGATTGTCCAACTTGACCCTGTCTATAATTTTGAGGAGCTCCACCAATCGGCATTTTTAATAACCATTAAAAACAATACTTTTATTATTGAGAATTGAATTAAAATTATAATTATTTTTGATTTAAATAGTTTTTTTTTCAAAGCATCTAAACCTTGATCAAACGAATTAATATTTACTAACTCAGCATTTTGTCTAAGATTTTTGCTATCAATTTGATCAATGTGTAGTTAATTAGTATAATATTTTATTTATTTATTTTTTTTTTTTTTGATAAATTAAAACATCTGATTTTTAAGTTTTCTTTTTAAATATTATAAAAAATTTTTATTTTTAAACTCTTAATTCTTCTAGTCTTGGTAATTCAGACAAGTTTCCGATAGCAGCTAAACTATGCTTTGACGAGGCAACACGCTTAACAAACGCATTAACATCATTTGATTGAACAGCATCTACTGATTTTAAGACTTCTTCAACATTAACATGATCATGTCCTTTTGTGAAAGCTTCTATAAATCCTTGTGAACTGTCTAAGCTGTTGGCTAACGATGTCTTCAAAGAATTCCTTTTTTTACAAGATTGATTATTCTTATTTTAAAATAATATGCTAATTTTAAATACTTTGCTCTATTTATCTCCTCGTTTGAAAATCCACTAGTGGCCACTTTACTAAGTTCTTGGTATAAACCTTTAGCAAGCTTTTAAAATAATAATTACTTTTTTCACTAATTAAATTATTTATTATTTGTGCTTACGTTTCCGATATCGTTTGTGGATCCAATTAAATGAAAACCAAAAAGACCAGTATCCGAGTAGTTGACATTAAATGATGTTACGCCAGCTGACTCTTTGGCCAATTGAAGTACTGATCGGGAAAGCCTTGAAGCTCCATTGGAGTATTTTATTCTGTTGTAAACAGAACCAAATGCATGACTTGCTACTGCACTAGCTAATGCTTCTTTATTCGACTGGCCTACTCCCTCTGCAGCAATAGCAACGTGAACCAAGTCATCCAAATTTTCTTCTCTTAACTCAGCTAATTTACTAATAAATTTTTTGCAAAATATTTCAATTTATCCTAAATTCTTACATGAAACAAATCGAGCTGCTTGACGAGTTGAACTTCCAGTTGGTAATCTAAACTGATCCGCAAATCGAATTAGATCATCGTGATCTACACCTAAACCAATTAAAGTTAAACGATTTGAAGTGAAATTTTTTTGTCTAAAGCCGGATAGCAACTCTGATTTCAAATTGGAAACATTAAATCTCGGAGCGTAAATTGAGTTAGACAAAGAATTTTTGAATGAAGCCTTGTGAATCATATCAACAATTTCTTGAATTGATGCAAAATTTAACAAAAACTAATCAATTAAGAACGAAAAATCAAACTTAATTCTGGTTGTTGTTCATAAACTTCTAATTCAAATTCAAGTCTTGATTTTGCATCATCGATTTCCCAATGTCTTAATTCGGGTCGACTCACTATTTCACTCAAAATGTCTGCACCTCTAGAGCTAAAAAAAAATTTTTCAAAACATAAAATTACATGCCAAATCTAAGCATACATGTTATTTCTAACACTTTCTAAAAGATAGGTTGTATTTTCTCTGGTTGATGAAATACTTTTTGATAATTTTAAAATTTTATATTGATATTTTTAAAAATCCTTTTATTTTCTAAATGTACCTCAATTGAGCCCCAATTTGATCTAAATTACGAGTTATTCCAAAACTTGAAAAATTTCTTGTGGCCAAATTTGAAAAAACTCTCAATGCATGTGTAGAACCTTGTTCAGCATGATTTTCATCTCTTGACCCAGTGTTTAAAACAGCTGCCACACGACTTATTGGACTGCTATTTTCTAGAGAAGCAACCAAAATACCATTGTCTAATTTTGTCATCTTAATAGATTCTTTGATTTGCTTGTTACTGTCCTGCATTTTGGATGCTGATAATGATGAAGCAAACCTCTTAATTAAAAATTTAAAAATAGATAATTTGTCTCAAAATCATTTGATTTTTAGGCAATACTTTTGGCATTGCACTTAATAGATTTGATCTCGCTCGTAAACTCAGGCTTGACATCATTGAATTTTTTATAGCTGTTTTTCTAAAATATTAGTTTTGTTTATTAGATTTATTTTTTACAGGAAAACAAATGAAAACTAAATATCCAAACATATTGATTATTTTAAAAAGCAACTGCTGCAAATATAAAGCTACTTTTAGCAAAAATTTAATTTATATACCAAGCATTGAAGACGCTAAAAAATAAGCAAAGTATTAGGAGTAAAAAATTCTATATTAGAATAATGAAATGCATTTTATTTACAGAAACTTTTACTACCCAGCATAAATTTTTCTTTTAAATTTTTGCACATTTACAAAAAAGCACGATTAAGAATTTAACTCTTAGAAATTGTCTTCGTTATCAAATTATTTAAAAGTGGCGTTTTAAAATGGCTTTTTTAAGATTTTTAAATTTTGTGACTTTTTGCTTTTTGAGATTACTAATATACTGAATTTTTAAGCTTTGTATTTAAATTAGAGGTTAATTAAAACATGCTCTATAAATTAAAAACTAATTATTTGTATGCTAAAAAAGACTCAAATAAAGTTAAATAATTAGAAATTAAGTTAACATTAAAATTTAGAAAAATCTGAATAAGTAATATAATGATATTTTTCAGATTTTTTTCTCAATATGATTTTTAAAAAATTTCAATAATTTCAAGGATCCAAATTTACAAATTTAAAATAACTTAATATTCGATTTTATTTTTTCATTGTCTTGCAAACTTTTTTTAATCTATTAATAAAAAACAATTATAGCTTTTAGCTATCTATAATCGGAAGAAGAAAGATCTGAAATATGTGCTGGATGACGTAGAAGTTCGATCTCTTCCAGCTTTCCTTTTCTAAAATGAAGCATACATTTGTTTTAATTGTTCAGAATAGAGTTCTACATTTTTAACATGACAATTTAGAGCTAACTCAAAGTTTCTTACCCTTTGGAATTTACGTCATTCCAAAACTTGAAAAAACTCTCAATAAGTTAAAAAAAGAATATGATTTTTTTTATCTTGTACAGTTAAATTTTCCGTTTAAAAGAAAATTTAACTATCGTTTGCCATGTAAAACATCTATCTTCTTGTTTCTAATAGAAGAAAAAAATTGATGAACTTGAAACAACTGAGAGAGGTAAAAAACAAAAAAACACACAAAAAATTTATTCAAATCCAAAAAAATGAGAAAAACACATAAAATCTAACCCTATTCTATTTCGTACCATTTTCGTGCATTCCTTTTTTTATTTTCATTTGATTATAAAGTTTTTACTGACTAGACTAGGATAATCATAACTATCAAATTAACAACACTACATCAAATGATAACATATTTTAAATTTTTTACTGACCCCATGAATTTTTTGATTTCGATAGTCTGATGCAAGTATATACCCGAAACTTTTATTTTCCCGATTTCTTCGCAAATGTTTATTATGTACCGAGCTGGACATGTTCCATTTGATCCTTGACAATCGAATATAGGATATCTAACTTTCATTTCACTTTTTTATTCATTAGAAAAACTTTATGTGAATTTTACCAGTTTTTACTTTCTTTCATTTGATGAAACACGGTAGTTTCTGTAATAATTTCGAAAATAGATTCACTTCTCATTACAAGTAATAATCATGAAGAAAAGCTCAGCAAAGTCTAACAGCAATTGTACGCAAATTATTTTGATCGACCATAGCTGATTTACCTAATCCTAATCCTAATCCTATCTCCCTCTGAAGACTTGTAACGGGTGATGCATAAGTAAATGAACAAAAATTAAAAGCGAATATCTCAAAAAATAAAAATGATATTAAGTTCTGGTTTTTTTTCTGATGTAAAGAATTTATTTTTCAATAGAATTATGATTTTTAAATAATGA
>PJRA01000263.1:6110443-6161273 GCA_016987375.1 Brachionus koreanus | reverse complement strand
ACCAGAACTTAATATCATTTTTATTTTTTGAGATATTCGCTTTTAATTTTTGTTCATTTACTTATGCATCACCCGTTAAGCAATAAAAATTCAATAATTGTAATGAATGCAGATGGTACGAAATAAATGTTTGCAGGGACTGAAATTGAATCCTGAACTAGCGAACGAGATCATGTTAGTGGAAGAGTTAATTAAATCTATCTATTTTGTAGAATTACTTAAAAGAACGTAATTTAGAATTTTTTTATCACTAATTTTTCTTCATCAATAAAATTAAATTTTAGAAAATTTTTTTAATGAGCTTTGTTTCTGAAAAACTTGAAAAAAATAAAAAAAAAATATCTTTTATGATATTTATTAGATTAAAAGACCAAATTGAAAAATTGCAAAAAAAAGTAAGAGGTTTTTATTTATAGCTAAAAAATCTAAAAATTATCTGCTTTTAATAAAGATTGTCGAAAAATCAATATGCAACACAGTTTAATTTTTTTTAAAAAGATAATTAATTCTTTATGTCCTACATGAGGCTGTTTCTTGATTAGACAATCGTCCTGCTTAAGAGCTGTCTAAACTTGAAGAAATCAAAAAATTTTATGATGCTTTTGTGTATAAAAAAGTAAAAACTAGTTAGATTTAAGCTACATTTAATGAGCTTTCAATTGGAAGACAACAAGAGATTTTTTATTGTTTTTGTGTGATTCATCTCGAAAGTTCTCTTAAATACGTGCTTCTTTTTTTTTCTTAAATTACGTACAAAAAATACTTTTCATTTTTTATTTATTGATATATTTTTAGATCTATAAAATGGTTGAAAATCTTATACTTATGAAAAATAAAATTTCATCAAAAATAGATCAAATTAAATTATTTTGTTTTTTAAAAAATTTTTGTCTCTCTTGAACTTGTAAAAAATGGTCCAACAATTCTTTGAAATCAATTTTTTTTCTTTCTGGAGTTGACATGAGCTTATTTTGATTTGAATCGGATATTTTATTGTAATAGTTTGGAACGCAATCAAGGCGATGTTTTAGAGCAAAAAAGGCATCGCTTTGAGGTAAAATCATCAAGAGTCCATATAGCGCACGGACCAAATATTGGTTTTCTTCAACTTGCAGTAAATGAAGTCTTAGATCTTTTAAAAAATTAAATATTTAAAAAAATATACAATTATTTAACTAACATGTAAAAATTGAGGACTCTATCAATTGAACCAATTTATCAATAGTAATCAACAGGTTGAGTGTAATTTCTATATCACCCCTTTTTATTATTTAATAATTAATTTTTTTAATCAAAACAAAAAATGGTCTTACAAAAGATTAACCAAATTAAATGCATGTTCATAATTTTGAGAAAGTAAGCATAGTGCTATTGCAGCTATAGGATTATGACACCAAGTTTTATACAAACAGATGAATAACGATAAACTTTCCTAGAAAAACAGCTAAAAAAATTTTAAAATGAAAAAATAAAACTTACTTGTGTATTAAAGTCTTTTAGTGAGTTACGCAAGTCAAAGCACTCACATGAAGTTAAAAGAATTGAATTCAAAATATCGACCATACTAATGGCAAATTCGCTATCTTTTTCTGTTGACAGTATTTCAGCAAACATCCTAAATATATCTTCAGGATTGATTAATATGCATAGAGTCCTATCAGATTAATTTAAATAAAAATTTATCGAAATCGAAACATAGATAATTACTTAATAATAGACGATCCTTTTTCGTATCTTAAATTTTGATCTTTTCGAAACAGATCCAAAAGTTCACTCATAAACAAAGAAAAATACTTATTATAATTGGGAAAATTAGCTGTTAAACTTTCGTTTTGATTATTTGTATCAATTAGTAATTTGCTAGATGAAATCACGGCCAGAATTTTCAAATCCAATTCGATTGCTTCTTTGGATGAATCAGATAAAAATGCGATTAGAATATGAAAAAAATTGTCAATTTGACTCAGAATAAATTGAGGAAGCTTGTTAACCAAGTGCAATAGCCATCTCAAAGATTCAATGGTTGTTGTCACTGTATTAATATCACTGGGAGTAATTGTGAATCTGGATAGTGTTTCAATTAACTTATCAACCGCAATTTTTTTCAATAATGCTATTTTTTCTTCACTTAGATATTCATATATTTAATTTTAGAAAGTAACTACTGTGATTAAAATTGTACCTTTTTTCTTGGCTTAGTTTTTCGATTAAGCTCCACAATTTTGAATTAATTACTTTAGATAATTCTTTTATATTTATGTATTTGTTAAAGAAAATTTTAAGCTATTAAATGTATGCAGTATTTTCACTAAACTCTAAAATAATGATGAGCCAAAAATTTATTCATTTTTAAAAGGATATTTTTCTTTAAGCTTTCATCTCCATAAGAAAAGCATGGTAAAACTACGTTTAGTATTCCGGGCATAAAAAAAACTGCTTCTTCATTTAGTAGATGTATTAGTTCTTTTAGCCACATCATTGCAGTCATCTGTATTGAATCATCTAATTAATGAATTGAATAAATAAAATTTTTTTTTCAAATTTAAAATCTAATTAAATACCATTTACGTTTCCACAATGGATCAGAATAATGTTAATCATTAATTCATATTTGGATTTCATCTGAGGATTGGAAATTTCCTTAAGAAAATCGCCCAACAAACTCTCACACCTTTTTGTACAAAATTATTTTAAATCGTAAAAATTTAAAAATTTTAATTACATTTTTTTGATTTCTGAATTTGAGTCGTCCAATATTTGAAAAAGACCATCAAGTAGATCAGATATATGTAAAATAATATTAATGTTTGGCTCGGAATCAAGAACTTTAAGCTTTGAAATAACTTGCAAACAAAATTAAAATTTTTGTTTTAAATTCTCTTACCCAGGATACCAAAAATTGTCTGACAAATGAATTTTTAACATAAATTCGTTCTCTGAGTAATTGCATGAATACTATTATATCAAATTTTTCATTGCTTGAATTTTCAGTGACTGTGTCTTTCAAAAGTCGGTCCAACAATTCAGCACCATTTCGTACATTCAGATCCATATCACAGCAAAGCTTGCAAAGACCATCAAAAATCTCATTGAAATAGATAAGGACATTGCCCCTCAAAACTTTGACTATATTGTAAAGGGACTCACAAGCGTAATAACGAACGCGTGAGTCAGGATCGCTAAAACAAGCCAAAACAGATGGAACTAAATCGTTTCGATATTTAACAGCCTCCTAGGTTTCAGTGTTTTTATTAGAAATTGAATCAAAAGTGAACAATTTGATGATAAGATTACTTTTCCTAGAGCTATAGCACATGCAGCCAGACCAATCAAGCCTCCTTTCTTATTATTTTGGTTTTGGGATAAAACATAATTGTTACTTAAATACTTTACAATTTTAGATATTTCAGAATGATTTCCGGAAGAAAGATTATCTTTAATTATTCTATAAAAAAGTGTAATTTTTTTAAATGTCCAGATCAATATTTCAATTACTTTTCAACGTCCAGCGCAGCTGTTTTTCGCTTTTCATACAATTTATCTATTAGGAGTTTTGTGACTGCTGGAGGCAAAGGATCTGGCACATTGGAAATCGTAACGCTCATTTTGTACACATCAAATATTAAATATGATTAATATTAAATTAAAATTTTCTAAATTTATTTTGTTAGATATTTTATGTTTCACGTGATTTTATTTTGTTTTCATGTACTTGATTTAGTTTGTGCATTTTGATTAGAAAAAAAAAATTCATTTTCAAATGGATCGTCGTAAAGCAATATTTGATCGAATTAAGGATACAAAATTAAATAAATTAACAATCAAACAAGGAGACCAAAATGTGAGATTGAATCTAAAGAAGGATTTAATTGATCCGAATGTTGAAATAAGCGAAAAAGCTCTTGAAATGCTTGAAGCTTATGCCTTAAAAAATGAAATAAATGCCAAGCAATCTAATTTTGAAAATCTGAATTCTGGGCCTACTCAGTCAAAAGAAATACCTCAAATTGAACCCAATGATGCCGATAAAGATTTTTATCAATCAACTAAAACATGCTCACAAAGTCAAGATGAAAATTTAGAACAAGCATTCTCAGAAAAAAACAAAAAAAATGAATCTTGCATGCAAATAGCATTTACAGAAAATCCGCTTATCACATCTATCGAAGCTTCGACTCATGAAACAAAAGAAATAGAAGACCGAGCCAAAAAAGAAGAGCATAAGTGTCGTCTGTGCAAACTAAAAATATCTAGTGATCGCGCCTTGCATGAACATGTTTCAAGAATTCATGGAGGTAAAGGAATTTTTAGTCTACAAAATAAAAAGGATAGTTTTAAACTGAATGACGATACTGCTGATGAAGAATTCGATTCTTCTGGCATCGAAGACTTAGAAAGCCAAGATGAATCATATTTAAGCTCAAATTCTGAAACAAAACGTAAAAAAATGTCCAAACCGATGTTACCTCGACCGAATGTGGCAATTAGAGTAGCTAAAGTAGCCTATTATAACAGCAAAGGAACTCTTAATTCGCAAAATCCTTTCAAATCAAGTATTTTCAAAAATGGTGGTCTCAGAGGAAATTTTTTTTCACAAGAACGATTGCCTCTAAGAAGTTGTAAGATAAAAATGAAAATCAGTTCAAATTTACCAAAAGATTCTGAGACAAACAATGAATTTTTAATGAATATACACGAAATAATTAAAACTGATTATCCGGAATCAAACAAAACAGTCACTCTACAATCTTCTTGCCAAGATTCCAATACGTCTGATCAAATACTCACAGAAAAAGAAATAAGAGAATTTTTTAAATCGTTGCTTGATTATATTCCATTGAATAGTTCTATTCGGTTAGAGGATCTTTTAAAAGAAAATGAGTTCACTTTGAATCAGATGGCACACAATACCGATTTAGATATTAATGAATGTGTGAGAATAATATATGAAATCATTCTAGACACTAAACAGTTTGGAATAAATCTATTTAATTTAAAAAAAGAAATTAATATTTTACTAAAAAAAAAATATTCAAAAGAAATAAAAATGAAAGAATTAAAAAAATTATTGAACATTTTAATCAATAATTATTTGGTTTTAGCAGTTGGAGTTATTCAAAGAGTTTATGTGGCAAATGAATTTAAAAAACATTGGGTAATTGAATCTTTTAAGAGCTTGCGCGGTCGAGGAAATAAAAATGATGAAGATTTTTCAAATGAAAATCATACTGAAGATTCTGGCACAAATAATGATAATCAAGATATAATCGCAGCACAACAAACAAAAGAAATAAATTCAAATTTGAAAAACTACAAACCGATTTGTATTATTCCTAGGCCATGGCGATATATTGATGGTCTTATAAATCGTCCAGTTCTTAAAAAAATGCTTGAGAGCATAATACTTTTCTTGAAAACAAATCCGAATGCATCTTTTGACATAATTAGTTCACATTTTTGCCCTGTTTTGCAACCAATAATGACTTTAGAACTCTTGGATATGCTCGAGCGTTTAAAATGTGTCAACAAGCTTACTTTGAAGAACGAAAAACCATGTGATTTATTTAGTGATTTTAATAATGGATCAACTAGAAAATTTAAAGAAGACGATTTGGATGGAGATGAAATTGACAACTATTCGCTTAAACAAAGTTCCATTTTTAATATAAAAAAAATTTTTCCAAACTAAAAGAAAATATGTTTATTTTTACAATAGTTCTTTTTAAAAATTGATAGCATCATTGTTTTGATTTTAATTTAAAGATTAATTGAACTTTTTTGTTTGATCAATGCAAAAAAAATTTTGAAATATTTTATCCAAAAGTATTAAAAAAAGCTAAATAGCTATTTGTAACAAGAAAATTGTGTGTGCTGGAAAAAACATACCAATGTCTTATGCAAAAAAAAAATTCAATTAATTTGAATAAAAATATCACTTGATTTAATTACATTTTTGATTTGTATAAATTAGATTTTTTAATTTGGTTTTTAGTAAATAAACTCAAACTTGGTCTACTAAAAAGAAAAAGGTATTCATAAAAATTTTTAATACTTGGAGGATTTATTTAAATAAAAAGCAAATACTCTTCAAGCTGGATTTTTAACAATTAACTCAAAGTTCTTTGGTGAATTTAGATATAAAAAAACCATTGGTATCATTTAACACATTTATATCTCTTTCTTGTATATTTGAATCAAAATTAGGTTGAAATCGTTGTAATAATTTCAATTGAGTATTCGTTAACCCGCGGCATTTTAACCCAGAACTTTCTGCAATTTGATATGGAGACTTATTTAGATAAAAATCAAGCAATTGAAAACAAACAATTTAAATAATTTACCTGATCAATTAATTTTAAAAATTTATATTTATTTAAAAGCCAACTTACTTGTTCTTCATTCTCTTCAAGTGTAATAGTGCATGTACTAAATACTAAATAGCCACCAGGCTTTAGTAGTTTTACAGCCTTAAGTTTATTTTTTAATAAAGTAAATTTTTTAGTTTAATAGGAATGTACATTTTCTAAAATCATTTTCTGATAATTAATATATGATTTTAATTGATTTGGATCTACTTTATTAAAAATTAATGGTCTTTGACCTAAAGCTGAACAAGGTGAATCAACCAATACTCGATCAAAACTTTCCGGTTCATAAACATTAAAATCTTTTTTAGACAGGATCAAAAAATAAATCAATAGCTAAACAAGTTTATTTTCTTTACCTATTTTAGAAGCATCTTGAACATAGCATTCTACTGAAGTTGCTCCAAATTGAACACACAATTCTTTCATTTTTTGAATTTTCGAGGGAATTTTATCAAAAGCAATAATGCGCCCCTATAAAATATTCTCTTAGTCTAATAGACAATTTTTAATAAAAATTTCATTGCTTTGTTGCTAATTAGTTCAGCTATATGAGTTGTTTTTCCTCCAGGAGCGGCGCACATATCTAAAATAAATTGACCAGGCTTTGGATCAAGTATCCTGGCGCAGAGCATTGATGGCAAATTTTGAGGATAGTAATTTTTTTGATTTAAATTGATGAACGAAGGTATATAAGTTCCATTTGAAAGCTCTTTAATTTTTATGCCTATTCCGCTAAAAAAATAGTCAAATTAGATTCAAATCATAATTACCAAATTCAGAGTTGTTCAAAAGCCATAAAGTCAAAGTCAAGTCTTTTGACTTGATTTTTTAGAAATCACTGACTTGACTTTTAAAAGACTATAAAGTGACTTTTTTTTGAGTTTTCCACAAGATAAAACTTTAATAAAGAGAAAAGAAATTCTTTAAATTTATCAAATAATTAGTTTTTAAATTAAAATTTCAACTTAAATAAAAATGTAATTAATACTGACTGTTTTTTTTTTTTAAAAGTTGAAAAGACTTTAAAATGACTTTTAAATTGACTTTTGACTTTTGCACAAGTCTAACCAAATTAAATAGTTACTTTTTTATGTGTTCTTTCTTATAAAAATCATCTCGATCAAACAATGACCAACCATTTCCAATAAATTTAAGATATTCCTTATTTTTCAAAAAGTATTCCGAGGCATCACTTCCTCTCAGGCATTTTCCTTTCAAATCAGCAAAAATACTAACAAGATCATTTGCCTTTGCATCTTTTTTATTTCAAATTAGATTGTTAAATTTTCTTAGAAAGTAATTTTTATATTTACTTAGACTCAATGAAATCACTCCTGGAATAAATATATCCGCACCACGAAAAATTGCTTGCGCGCATTTCACATCAATTATAGCAAATTTTTCAAGCTTTTTTTTTTTATAAAATTTATATTTTAATAATTTATTATTTTTAGAATAACAATTTTCAACCATTCTAATATTATCCTCATTTATTTTTTTGGAACTTTCATAGAATATACATTCATCGATTAATGTTAGTTGATTACACCTAGGGACTAAATATCTGCTATTTTCAGCTGAAATCAATTTATTTATGCTTTCAAATGACTTTTATATAAATTTGTATTAAGAAATTTCAACAAGAAATTTGATTCAAAATTACTCCTTGGAGAAAATTTTCAATATCTTTTAAAGATTTTGATAAGTCACCGACTAGATTTTTGTTTACTCTAATTGTGCTCCATTTGGGTGATTCTGAAAGCCACTCTAGTAACTTGTTGAAAGAATCTTCCGAAAAATCAGTCTTTTAATTAGTTTAATTTAGAGTTTAATTTTTAATTTTTCAAATTTAATGATTAATACCTTTGAAAAGGATTTTTTGAGATACATGAGAGTCTCTTCATTAAATAAACTCATCCCTATGTTTGTTTTGATATATTAAAGCTAATATTATTTCTAAATTAAATACATATAAATATTCTTTATTTAATTAATAAGTTTTTTTTTTCAATATAAGTTAAAATTGATACAAAAAATGTTTCAGAAATAAAAATGATCAATTATTTTTTAGATAATCAAATATATCAGTCAAGCTAACAATAGTACCAGCTATAAAAATATACACCCCAAAAATAATTATAGATAAATTTTTTAATAATCGTGAAAATGTTTTATTAGTAGATTTCCAAAATGCAACTAAATCTAAAACTGGTGGAAGAATCAACGCTAGGGTACTACTTGCAATTGCCCCCACTAACGAAATAAATAAGTCAATCCTTGGAACTTTAATGGCTAGTAAAAATGTCAATATAACTAGAGATGATCTAAAAACGTTATTTATCAAATTATAAATCTTGGACGCTGATCTATTAAGATCCGAAGCTTGGCTTTCAGATAAATTAATAGATGAACCACTGTTTGTGTTAAGCGATTGCATATATTTACTTGATCGCAATACATATATCCATATTATATCAGCTGCGACAAAAAATTGCAAATTATAAGTAATAAAAATTGCAATTGCGAATAAAATTTTGACTGTTTGATAGAATATCTTAAAGCCAGTCAATTTAGCAGGATTTAAAATAAATTTAAATGATTAAAATTACGTTAGATGTTTGCAAATTAAGAGTAATGCTTGGTGCTGAATCACTTCCGTATTTTAGATAACCGAAAAATCCAATGCTAAAATACATTATAGAAACAAGAGACATTCCTGTATTCAAAACACCATTCCATGGACTAAAATCTGATTTATATTTCATTTCATGGTAGACTGGAAGAACCAAAGATATTCCTTCAAAGGCGTATATTGCAGAGCTAAAGTAAACTGGCCAGTTATTATAGGGAGCAATGAGGTCCAATCGTTCAATTGGCTTAAAAGGTCCATCAAAAAATAGTCCATAGATTATCACTGCAAGGGAACCGATCATCAATAGATTTGCAATTGCACTAAATGGTGCTAGAAATTTAAGATCTTTTATTAAACAAAATAAAATCAGTGGAAGCAACGTTATGCACATTAAAACTTCAAGGCTTAGTCCGATCGATGGGTAATAAAAATCTAGTACTTGTTTTATATTAGTTGGAATGAAAACTAAATAAACGCAACAAAAACCAAGCTGGCCAATGACTAAAAACTAAAATAAAAAATTTAATTTTAAAATTCTAATTTGTATTTAATATGCTGTACCAAACTCGTTATGAATCTAAACCTTGCTGGCCATTTTGAATCTTTTTTGCATTTTTCTTTTAGAAGCAGTTCAACCACATCGTCATATCCAACTGTTTTATTGAGCATTTCCTCAATATCTTCTTTCATATTTGCAGTTACATATTTTGCACAATCTAACAACATGTGCATACAATGTATACAAATAAAAGCCATTATCCACAATGATATAGAGCTTAAAGCTAGTCCTCCGTTTTTAAAAGCAAGAGGCATTGCCAACACTCCGGTACCTATATTTGCTTTTATTATATGCATTAAAGTTCCTGTATTTGAAGTTCCTTGCTTTTTTTCCTGTCTAGGTTTAGGTGATGAAAATGACTCGATCCTGATGCTGTTATACCATATTAGATCAGTTTGTGAGTTATTTAAACTTTCAGGAAGTTCTCGATCACTCATTTTATGAAATTTATGTACAACTTAAAGATTTATAACAATTCTCAAAAAAAAGACGAGCTAACTTTATCATATGATATTTCTATGTTGAATCTATTATGTCACATATTGCGTGGAATAGAATTGGCTTTAATTTTTTCAGTGTAAATATTAATAAATTATATTGTTGCAAAAATTAGATAACTTTTTCTCGGTTCAAAAACAACTGAATTTATTTATTTTATAAAAAAAATTCAAAAGAAAAATTTAAGATTAAAGATTTATTTGATAATTCCTTTAATTTTATCAAAATTTTACGATCAAAAAATAGCCAACGTCTGATTTACTAATTACTAACTGGATAAAAAGTTAAGCTATTTTTGCCATTAAGAATTAATAATCTATTTAAAATTTCATCTAGAGAAAAAGACTGCACATTTTGTTTTAGAATATTACACTTTTTATTTCGTTTTTTAAAATTAGAAATTTAAAAATGCATTATCATCACATTTAATTTAAAATTTTTACATTAATTCTAAAATAAAGATTTTTGATAAGTTTATTTTCAAAAATTAAAGCTTATGCAAAGAGTGAGACTTTTAGTTACCTTTGAGTTTTGATTTAATATACATTGTCAAATAGAGTCTAAATTTTTTAAATAGTTATTTAAAGAATATTATTTTACACATCAAAAAATATTTTATTTAATTCATGCAAACTAGATGATAGAAACAATAAACTTTTTTGTTATTAAATTCCATTTACAAAAATTTTAATTAAGATATATATTTTTTCAATTATTTTTTACATTATATTGATCAGTTTTCTTACTAAAGTGCAACGATTCTACCAAAGACTAAGAGCTTTAATTAAAAAAAATAAACTGTTTAAACCTGGTATGCGAGATCTTCAGCTTTGCTTTTTCTAATAACTTAATCTAAAAAAGACTGAGTTACAATTATTTCTTAGCGTTTATAGCTAATAGCTTTAAAGGTATTTAAGAAATTTTAATAATCAATATCAAAGGGTTCCGTGAGAGGATTGTAGGACGGAATTACGGAGCTTAAGTCTAAAGTATACAAATTTGGGTCTCTGCTGATTTTTTAAGTTTTTTTTCTTACCTCTGTTAACATTCTAAAAACCTTGATAATTTATTTATTTAAATGAAAATGAATTTTTGTTTTCAAAAGTATATTTAGATAATTTCTTAGATTATTCATTAATTTCTAATAGATGATTCACATTATTGTATTAAATTTGTTACATCTAAAAATTGAAGCATGTATCATTGACCACTCATTTAAAAAAATATGTATTAAATTTCAAATGTCTGTATTTTAATGCTAACAATTAATATGAATATAATTTAATCAAAATAAAATTAAATTTGAATTTACACATCTTATTTAGATTAAAAAATTCATTCTAGCTAAAAAAAATTTTGTTAACTATATATTGAATTGAATTAACTCAAAATTTTGAAAAATTTTGAATAAAAAAGAAATAAAATTCAAATAAAAAATAATCAAACTATTCTCTAAAAAATTATGAGTAGACTTGAAAGCGATGCCTCAATGGAAGATGATTCAATTAATATGGAAGAAGAGGCAAATGAAATTAGAAAAATCTACAGGAATATAAGAGAAAATATTTCAGGTAAGTCAAAATTTTTGAATTTAAATTTTATTAAATACAAAAAAAAATCAAGAAAATCGTCTGGAATTTATAAATCCAAAAAGTGATGCAATTGAAGCTACTTTGCAAAATGTTGAAAACACCTTTAGAAACGGTAATTCAGAGCTTATTAATTTCACATTTGTGAATAAATAAAATTTCTTAAAGTTAAAAAACCAAGAGAAGCTGTTTCGGACTCTCATGTACTATTAGAACTAGCTATACTTGGTAAAGAACGAATCAGAAATGTTCATTGTGAATTTAGATCATTTAACAATTTAGAATTTATGGAAAAAATGGTAATCTATGTACTTTAAATAGAAATAAAAGTTTTTTTTTTCGATTTCAATTTGTATCATTTAAGGAATTAACCAAATTTTAAATATTAATTTCACACATTTAATTATATCATTTGTTTTAAATGAAAGAAATAATTTTTGAATAATTGAATTCCTATTTTAGAGAAAATTCATGAATACCAAAGAAAGAAAAAGATCTTCATCTTTAAACGATGAAGACATTGATTCTGATATGGAAAATGAAAGCTCTCAATATCAACAATTATCCAAAAATACAAGAAAATCAGCTTACCTACTGACAAAACCTATTTTGAGCAAATTCGGTGATTTTACAATGAACTTTTTCAGAGTGGCACCAAGACCAACTTTTTTGTTGGGCTCTTTGGAAAAAGAAATTCCTACAAAAATCAAAAAGGTTCGTCAACGGAAAACAAATGAGAAGAAAAATGAAGATCAAAAAACTGAAATTAAAGAATTAGAAGAAAATTCTAACGAAAAGGAAATAAGTACAACAGTCACTGAAATTGAGCGTATTTATAAAATACTAAAACGATTTTATAAAAAATTCAAAAGGCCTATATGTCTCTATGAGTTCATGGTTAATCCCAAATCATTTTGCCGAACCATTGAAAACATTTTTTATGTTTCGTTTCTTGTCAAAGATGGATATGCAAGAATCTATCTCGATAAAGAAAATCTTCCTGTGATTGGTAAAGTATTTTAGATCCTCTAGAATGCATGTAACCTAATCTTTGAAACCAATTTAGAACCTATTTTGGAAAATGAGCCAGAAAAATTTGATACAAACGAAATTTCTAAAAAGACAAAACCAAACAATACAAATATACAATCAATGGTAAGTCTAACAAAATTAGAATGGAAAGTAAGCTGTTTTATTTTAAAGTATAAAATAAGATTATTAATTTGAATTTTGTAGGAGATAATTGAGAATTTTAATATTGAAAGAGCTGTTATCCCTGATCAATCTCATTAGCTTTTTTTGTACCAATATTTTGTTTTATATAACTAAGGAAAAAAAAACATAAAAAATAAAAATTTCTAATTTTTTTTTTCATGATAAATCTCAGTTTCAATATTTCTTTAATAAAAATTTAACACTTACAAATAAAAAAGTTGATTTAAAGACAATTTTTTTTGAAAATGTGTTTACAAATTAACAGAAAAAACGTTTCAAAAAGTTTAACATAAAAACAAATTTTAGCTCATTACTACTTTTTTACCTTATTAGCATTCCTCGAATAATTTATGAATAAAAAATATTTCTAAAATTAATTTCTCAATATTAATCAAAATCAAAATGAAAGCAAATGTCGAACAAACAAAAAGAAACTGCAAAAATATTGAAGAAATTTTAGATAACACTGTTAAATCAATTCAAAATAAAAGGTTTAAATTAAAAGACGTTGAAAAATTGACAAGTTTTAAGAAATTAAAATTTAGTATTAATTCTTTTGAAAAGTCAAATGAGAGCTTTTTAAAAAAGCTTATTTCTTTATGGGATGTTTATATTTACGTTATTTTAATATTAATTTTTAGCATTTATCTTGGGGTTTTTATATCAGTTTATGTATCATCGGATGTAAAATACAGATCAAATTTTAATGAAAAAATTAACTTTTTTTATAAATGGCTAATAGCCAAATGGCTATATTGGAACGGATTTACAAATATTAGCAAAGAAGAATGTGCAATAATGCTTCCTGACTTTACAAATGCAGTTACGCGACCATTTGATGATTGCAATATGTGCCAAAACCTTACTGAAATAAAAAGAATCAAACGAATTAGTAAGAATGAATTTATTGAAAAATATGCCTATAGTGGAGTACCGATAATAATAACAGATGCAATAAATGACTGGCCAGGCCTACGTACATTTAATTTTGATTTCTTTAAGGAATTGTATTCAAATTTGGAACAAGAAGAATATAAAAAGCGTCAATCTAAGGTTGAAATAGATCGTGAAAATTCATCATTAATATTAGATACTTTTAATTCTATTATTGAAACTGATAATCAAAGAGCTGAATCAAAAATAACATGTCAATTTTTTCCTTACAAAACTGAATTTCAAAATCTAATGCAAGTTTTTGAAATGAAGAGTTCAAAAAATGGAAAGTGGGAAAAACCATGGTATGTCGGTTGGTCAAATTGCAATAATTTTGCCTCAAAAGTTTTAAGAAAACATTATAAAAGACCTTATTTTCTACCCGATGAATCTGAAATGAGTCGAATTGATTGGATTTTTATGGGAACTCCTGGATATGGGGCAAACCTTCACATAGACGATGTGTCTAATCCAACTTGGCAAGCTCAAATAAGTGGAATAAAAAAATGGATTTTTAAACCACCAGCTGAATGCATTTTAAAGTGTCCATCAAGCTTGACAACTGAAGTAAAACCAGGAGAAATAATTATCTTTGATTCGAATAGATGGTTTCATTCGACACTAATTAAGGGAAAAGATTTGAGTCTTGCAATATGTTCAGAATACGATTAGTTCTAATTCAATTTTTAAAATATTAATTAATAAATAATAATTCAATAATTCAAAAATTTATTTAAATTTTTTTTATCATAAAATTATTTATTTTTCTGAGGGAGCACAAACAGAAAAAAACACTGTTTAAACGCCGTTTGAACGTGAGCGTTTAAACAGCCGATAAATGTGGTTTAAAAGAGCCAGTAAAACTGTAAATTTTAATTTTATTATTTTTGATAAAAATATAAAGATACAAAGGTTTGATATAAAAAATAAAGATTTTATTTTAAAAAAACTTAAAAAAAAAGAGGTAAAATTAAATTTTATTAAAAAATGGCCACTTTTCATATTATTAGTTGATGTTTTGAATTATTTATCTACCATAACTCATTAAAATTCATTTTACCTTATTTTGCAATTTGTTGTTGCATCTTTATTCTCTTTGGAAATCTAGTCACGGACTGGATTCAATATTTGAGCAACTCAATTTTATTGTTTTATATTATTCTTATTCTTTATTAATTATTCTTTATCTTTAATAAAGTAATAGTTATAACTAGTCTTTCTATTAACTCTCTAATACATTACATGGTAACAGCGATATAAGATGGCCATCACTAGTCAAAGAGAAACATTAAAAACGGTTGATCAAAGTTGGACAGCAGAACTGAAAAGCTTTACGAAAGATACTTTTTGCCTAAGATGTACAAGGATGTTGAGAAACTAATTTAATAAAACTTGTAAAATATGTATAAGGAATGATAGATATTTAACCAGACATCATTCAGCATTTTGTAATCGAGTTACACGACTATAAGATGAAATAAGTATTGATTTTGTATGGGGATTAGATGAATCTAGTCTAAAAATCTTTAATATCTGTAATACACCACACGTATCACTTAAACATCAGTATCTCAACTGATGCACAAAGATAAATAAGAATTAAAATGATTGTCATGTATCTCAGAAGCAGACGCTTCTAGATGAAGACATCTATTTCACATCTTGTCTTAATTATAGACCCATGTTCTTAACACGAATCTATGGGTATAAATAACGACTCGATTCTAAGAACTAGAGAGCAAGAAAAAATACATAAATTGTTAGGCCTGAACAATTATTTAATAAACTATCTAAAAGTATACTTGTGTTATTATTGATTAACCCCCCATTAAATATCTATGAGACTACATTTATGTTGACTGAAGTCGGAGTTGTAGTTATTGAGAGAATTACAACAAAAAATTAGAAATTAAAATTTTGAAAGATTTTTTATTAACCTAAATTGATTATAATATGAATAATAAAAAAAACACTTGAATGAATGTTTGAACAATATTAAAATTTTCTTCTTGACAAATTCATGATCCCTAAACGAAATCCTCTTTATTACAAATAAGAATCCAAGATCCGATTTTTATAAAGCAAAATATTGCTTATTTTCTTTGATATAACGAACCTCTTTACAACGAAAGATTGTTTTATAATGAAAAAAACACTTTTTTTAATATATTTGATGCTGTTTTAAAAAGCGTTTTTTAGGTCCATAAACGCTCACGTTCCAACGCAAAAAAAACGATTACTTAACCCCATTTAAACGGCTACTTAAACGCTTTTTTTTCTGTTTTTGTTTTCTTGAATTGGAATAATTCAGGATTAGACTAGTTATGATCTTTTAAAATTTTCAAAGAAAAAGTCCCTTATTCTTTAAATTTGGGTTTTGTCAAAATTTTCTTATTAACACTATTGATTTTTAAAAAATTTCAAAATTTTTATAATTATAAAGATTTTAATTGTTATGATTTTAATTGAGTTTTGCTCAAATCATTGTTTTGTTCATTTTATATATGTTTTTTTTTTGCCAGTTAATTTCAAGTTTAGTGTTTAGTTTGTTTTATTATTATGATTTTCAGTTAAGTTTCGTTATTATTTTTTTTAGTTGAAATTTTGTTTTATTTTTGTTTGGGGCTCCGCTCAGCGTTAATAATTTAAATTAATTAAGCTTCGTGTTCAGGAATTGTCGTTTGTCTTAATTTCTGATTAAGAGACGTCTAATCTAAAGAATTTAATAAGGTAATTGATCCAAAAGCTTACATCATATTCATTTTCATATCTAGGAGCCAAATCGATTGTTAAAAAGAAAGTCATGAAACTAAGTTAAAGGTCAAATTGATCTTTTCTTGGATCATGCTTATTTTTTTTAATTTCTAAGGATAATGTACTGTCTTATTTAAAACAGATATTCTTTATTTACTTATTCGTAGTGTATTAAGTTATATTTTTCTCGGATACCTGAAAAATTTTCGCACATCCCCCATTTTTGACCAGAATGAACACCTGGGTGTATTTTTAAAAAAAAAAGCATTCTGGTTGAATTCGGTTATATGTCAAACAATTCGTATTTTTCTGCTCCTTTAATTGAATAATAAATTTTGATTTTTTATATTGTTAAAAGCTTAAATTTTCAAAAAAACACATTTAAAATTTAAGCACCCGGGTGTATTTTTAAAAGAAAGCTTGAATATCCACCAACTTATTTTAAATTTGAATTAAGCATCAAAAAAACTAAGGGTCGTCCCAATAGTTAAAGTCTAACTAGTTTAATTCTTTAAAAAAAGCTAAAAAATATACCCAAAATCTTTGGAAATTGATCACCCCTCTGTTTTATTATGAAATGTTTTAAAAAAACCTATTTCCTAGAAAATCTTTTGAATAAAAAACTAAATTTCGTATTTTTTTAAAGTAAACTTGTTTTTTTACAAAAATTTATATATTTGGCAAATTTTTTAAAATTTTATGAAAAATTAAAATTTTTCAAAATTAAGCACTGTTTTTTATGTTTTTAAAAAAAAAGTTGAGATTTTTAAAACAAAAGTAAATTATTATTATGCAACTAATGACACAGAGGGTGTAAACAATCAAATCGGGTGCTTAAATTTTAAATGTGTTTTTTTGAAAATTTAAGCTTTTAACAATATAAAAAATCAAAATTTATTATTCAATTAAAGGAGCAGAAAAATACGAATTGTTTGACATATAACTGAATTCAACCAGAATGCTTTTTTTTTTTAAAAATACACCCAGGTGTTCATTCTAGTCAAAAATGTGGGATGTGCTTTTTTCAGGTATCCTTTTTTTCTCATAATAATAGAATAAAATAAAAAATTAAAATATCGTTTTAAAGAAATTGAAATTTTTAACCTTTGAAAATTTTTTGCCATTCAAAAATTATCTTAATTATTATTTTATTTATTTATTAAATTTCTTATCAAGGAAAAAAAATTAGAAAGCACAAATATTTATTGAATAGAAAAATTCGAATTTTATATTGCGAATTTATACGAATTATAAAAAATTTTTAACAGTTAAAAATTAAAATTATTTAATTTCACTAAAAAAAATAAATAAAAAATTGTTCATAATTGTCTCCATTTAGTCAAGTCAATACTTGGTAACCAATTGCAAGAAATTTTATCATTACTTTAAAATTTAAATGTTAAAAAATCACTTTTAATTAAATCAAAACTTATATTGTTACTTTAATTTTTGAGAAGGCAACATAAAGGCGTTAGGTTGAATTTTGCTTATTTCAAAGTTATCACAAATTAATTTTGACATACTGGTTTTTCTAATTTCACTTAATTGATCTAAAAAAAATGCAAGTAAATTATTTTGTATTGAATTTTTACTATTTTGATAATTTTTACCCAAAGTAAATGCAGTTGGACCAGGCCCATTTTCGTAATAGTAGCGATCACCTCTCTTTAGATCTCTAAATTGATTTGATATTAAACAAGCAAAAGTAGGACCAACTACTCCTCCATTAACCGAAGTTTCGGACAAACCACCTGGATAAAGATCAATATCATCAACATGTCTTGATAGTTTTAATGATATTAATGCTACATTTAAGAATAAATTTTTATCTAGTTTTACTTGTATACGTTTGATAAAAGTTTAATTTTGTCAACTGAGATTGTGTCAGCCAAATCATCGAAACTATTAGCTCTTTTTATTCCACATTTTTCTCTCATTACATTATAACTAGGAATTCCGTGATCTCGACCGCGATTTATATTGGTTGCAGCCAAGTCGACGGCAATAACTGATCCGTCACCCAAGCGTATTTCGAATAACCTATTTACCAATGTATCAGCAAGGTTTGCATCATATTTTGAAGATGGTTCATTCAGTAAACCCATTACAATCGAATCGATTCCACCAGCGTTTGCACTATCAAAAATTATTGCTGAATAAAATTTTCAAAAAAAATAATTTTTTGAAATCTACTTATATGCCTCAGATGGTCTAAAGATTATATCAAATAAATTCAGCTGAGGTGAGGTTTCTCTATCATTTCCATCAAATCGTCGCAACGTACTTCTCATTAGTGTATGTCCGAATCTGAAAGCAGCTGAAGCAAATTCTCCAGATAAAGATGGATTTATCTAATTTAAGAAAAAAAAATATTCAAATATTAATAAAGCTTTTTTATATTTTTTTAATTTTTTACATTTGAATTGTAGCCACCATAATACCGGTTTTCATTTAAAGGTATTAGATCAAACATGGCTGCAGTGTTCCATCCAACTATAATGGGTAGCCACTCATGATAAAGTATATGCTGTAAAGTAGCAATTACGATTTTTCTAGATTCAGCAAATAATCTTTCATCGTCCCATCTTGGATTTATTCTTGCTAATTGGCTAGCAATTCTGTTGTGTTCTCGAAGAAAAATTGTATGAATGCTAGTTAAAGCCAAATTTTCATTTACTCTTCCTTCACCGCCAGCAAAACACTTAACTCTATTATTAGTACCGCGACATGCTCCATCTTCAGCTTGTGGCAAATATTGCTTGCCGTTTGTAGCTTGACTTGATCTTAATTGACCTCCTCGAAAAGATCGCAATTCCCTTGATCGAGAAACACTAGGACCATAAATTTGTGTTCCGTCAACAAAAGAAGTCATTAAATTCAATTGTTCTCTATGACCTTAAGATGCATTAAGTGGCATGATGCTTAAAATTAAACAAATTTGAATAAATTTACCTAATCGGCAATCGAATGATGAAAATGCAGCACTCGATCTAGTGAATTTCATACAACTCATTCGTAGTAAATTATCATTCGATGGAAATTTAACTGACATACATGAAGGATTAGAGCTGCCACATGGACAATCAACAATTCGTCCAAAATCGTCAGTGCTTACAGCCACACTCGAAATGTCGTGAGCAATAAATTGACCAAACGGAGCCGTAATGTGAGAGATGGCTGTTTCTGTTTGTGTATTTTCGGCCATCACAACTCTACTAATAACTCTTGGGTTTGGAAGCTCACCACCTAAAACTGATCTTACTCTAGGAACGCTTATACGATCATCATAAGCAGGTTCATGATAGCGTTTGTAAGGTGTATTCGTTTTTCCTAGCCAAGGCTGCATTAAGTTATTACAAGATCCATCAAATGTAGGAAATCTTTCATTTGGATTGCAGTTAATATTTTTTTTAAATGGACAGAATTCATTTGATGCTTTTACACCGGCTAAAGCATCTACCGGATTGAAATCAAGACTACCCATTTCCAAGCTTTCGGTCAGTTTACTACTGACGCTCAGTCCTAAGGAAGATGAAGCATCAATCAAATGAGATTCGGGTGATGACTGCAAAGTAGGCTGTGTTAGAGATACGGTCTTTAAAGGTGAAGCTTCGACTAATTTTTCTACAGACTCCCTTGATATTCTCTTGTTAACGCTTTGAGTTTGTTCTCTCGGTAAATGTTCTAGAAATAAACGCCAGAACCTTTGTGAATTTTTATCCAAAAATAAACCATTTAATTCTTCATCAAATAAATGATTGATGGTCAAGTTATTAATTGCCTGATTTAAATCATTTGACACCAAAGGTTTGTAGTCCAAATCCATCTTGAGGACATAACTTTTCATCAAATTTGAAAGCCGTCCACATTTGGATTGGCCAAAAAGCAAGAGAATTGAAACGTAAAAATTAATTAAAAAATTCATTTAAATCTAAAATACCAAAAGTGGCTTAAAGACTTTTGGAAAAATGTGTTTTAGTATAAGTTTTTATCAGACTAATTTAGAATTGAAAAATGTAATTTTTTTTTTTTTATTAAAAATAAAAACGATTTGCTTTTCATTTTTTAGATTTTTGAAACTTAAATATTGAAATGAGTGGGCCCAATCATTTAAACTAATGCGCTCACGAACAGTAGATTTTCAAAATTACAAACTCCAGCTAGAGATTTAAATGAATATTGAATAGATGCATAAAACTAGTTATCACCATTGCTAAGCGTTTTTCAAAATTATTTTCCGAACAATTTTTTTTTCTTTTTTAAACTGATTTTAACAATAAAATTTAAATAACATTTACTCATAAAACAATTTAAATAAAAGCAAAATCTTGACCACTAAATTTATGAAATAAAATATGATGCAATAATTAAAACTTAAGCGATTTTTGTGAAGCTTTAAATTTAAATAACTGACAGAAATATTCATAAGATTTTTATTGTTTAAAAATTATTTACTCAAGAATATTGTAAAGGTCGCGTATTTGTTGACTAAATAGCAAATATCATTTAAGTATAATCCCATAGTCGCATAACATAAAAAAAAAATTTAATATCATAAATATTTTAGTATTTTTTTTCAGATTTATTCTTAAATGTCTAAAAGATGACGAAAATCTATTTGACATCAAGGTTGTTTTAGTGGAATGTTTTTTTTTTTAAGTTAATTGACACGAGTGAAAATCACGAATTTAATTTTCAATTTTTTGCCATTTTTGTCATTTAGATGAGATTTTGTGGAAAAACCTGGATTAAATTGTAAACTTAGTCAAAATTTCTAAATAATAACTAACCGACTTAATGAATTCTTTTCAAAAAACTAAAATATGTAAAATGTAAAAATTCAATAATTTTAATTTAAACTAGTTTTCTAGATTAGATTTATACTGCTAAAAAGTCATCTTTTAAATTTTTTTTATGTGCTAAAATAATTTTTAGAGATAATTTTTTATTAGAATTAAAAAAAAAATTTAAATTGAAAAAAATAATAATAAAAAAATTTATTTAATTAAATTTTATTAAATTTTAAAACTCATGCAAAACGTGTAATTGCAAAATTAGTTTACATTTAGTTAAGACTCACTTTTTTTTGGTATTTTTGATCATTTTGATTTTAAAAATGAATTGAGAATTTTAGAGCCAAATAATAAAATAATAAAATAGTGAAAAAACAACGATTTAAAAACTAAATGTTAAAACCATATTGTCAGACAATGAATTAAGAATCGATTCATATCAATTCCATAACCAATTTAAGTTATGTAAAATTAAATTAAGAAATAAAACTAATCGTATCGGTTTAAAATAGAAAGATAATTTTTGAACTTTTCATCTATAAAATAAAGTTCCTGATCTATCAGCTTTTTTTTAAAAATTCTTAACTAAAAAAAAAAAACATCTTAAACTAATTTGAATTACCAAAATTTTAGTTAATTAAATATAACATAAAAAAAGACAACAACATTTATTAAGTTCTAAATCAAAAATTTGAATTCTTTTCCAAACCAGTTGATCAAATCAAACACTGATTTCATTTTAGAATTAAAGATATCTACAAAAATCATTTGGAAAGTAACTTAATCGATTGCAGTCTCTTTGTATTCAAGCTTGCAATTTTCAATTCGTTTTGCTACTTGGTCAATCTTAAAAAAAAAATAGTTAGAAAATTTTCAAATTTTACAAAATGGTGTTAGGAAGCATTCTAAAAGCAGTGTTAGTTTATGCTCTTAAAAAAGCCCCGCAATTTGAACCTTAATGTTTGACGAAGAGTTCATCGTTTTATGAATCATTGGCGATGAAGATTTTTGGGGTGCTATTGTATCCAAAGTATTTTCATCATCTGTTGTTACTTCACTATTTGCGGTGCTTCCGTTTGAATTTAAATTTTGTTTTATTTCTTTCTTTTTTGATTTTTCTGTATTCTCCAAGCCATCTGTATCATTTAACAAGCTATCACTATGATTTGTTACCGACGAATTCTCATCAATCACAGAGGGAATTCGTTTATTTGAAACATTATTAAAGCTAAATCAAAATAATATTGTTTTTTTTTCCAACCATCATGTATATGTTTAGAATACTTACTCATCACCAAATCTGTCAACAACACTATCTAAGGACATGTTTATAGTCACATTATTACTATTACTAACACAAGTTGAACTTCCATTAAATCCACTGCTATTTTGAGTTTGATTATTTATTGAAGAAATTGCCGATTGATTTAATATGGTTAATTGTGTGGTCGATTGGCCACTATTTGTGATAAATGAAGAGTTGTTTTTGGGTTTATTTGGAGACGAGAATGAGAATAAAGAGTTATCATGTTCATCGTTTAAGTTCTCGGCATTATTTGATAGAACAGTTTCTTCTTTGGTGTTAGGTTTATCAGCGGGTTTTCTATTTTATTAGCAATGGTTAGTTAAGCGTTAAGCGCTAAAGCACAAGCTAAAAAGCTGGCCTTGTCCAAAATTAACTAAGAATTTTTAAATAAAAAAAATATATAATTTTAAGTGTGGTCAGTGTTAAAAGGCTAGCTTTGAAATACGATTTAAAAAAAAAAAGGATAATAAAAATTCCAACTGAATCTCATTTTTTACACAAACCTAAAGTTTATCAATTACAAAAATTACATATTTTTAAAAAGCATTAAAATTTTATGTAAATATTTTTTTATTTCGAAATTTATGTATTAATTTTGGACAAGACCTGACTAAGCAATACGGTAAATTAAATTATGATTGCATATTTAATTTCACTCAGTTTTGCAAAAAGTTAGAGAGAGAGAAAAATGGGTTACTTTTCATTAATGGTTGTTCTTGGTGCTGGCACAGGTGCTGGAGTTTGTTTGACTGGTGAAGTTTTTTCACTTGTTGATTGTTCGTTACTTTTAGTTTGTGTTGGATTCTCAGCTGAATCTCGTTTGTTGTTTCGTTTGGCTTGAAGCATAATTTGCGGAGAATCGCACGCACTCATTGATATATGCACAAATTCACTTGGAGACTGCAAATAAAAAGCCTGTCCTTGTTTGGTAAAAACAAAAGAAGTAATAGCGTTGATATCTTGTTGCTTCATGCATTGTATCTGAACCTGACGTTTCAATTGTGGTAGACTATAAACACTCAGATCTCCCAAGTTACTAAGACACGACAAACAATATTCGCTGTATCTTGGATCCGATTTGCTCATGTAGCAATTGTAGCCTATTCGGCGAACTCTAGCACCTTCTACAGCAGTTAATTTAAATTTACAAACCGGCTTTAGAGCCGGTAATTGAAAAACCTTAAATTGCTCCTCGCTGCATATTATTACTTTATGATTATGTTCAGTATTAGAATTTTTGTCTTCTTTTTCTTCGGCTAGAGGCAACGGTTGCATAAATTGATCAATTACTTGAATATTAACCACTGGTGCTCGATGCTTTAGCCTCATTTCCTTAGCTAATAGACAACTAATATTCGCTTTTGTAAATTGTAAAGCGTAAATGTAAATTATTCCTGTATTTGTACCAACCCACAACGAATTAACCATTTGTTGATTATTTGTTATATAAGTGCGAACAAAATACATGTATCTAATGACTGACGGTGGTATATCGTCCATTTGTTTGAATTCACGTGATTCTACTTGTCTTTCAATGGGCTTATGAGGCGCCTCATTTAGCTCGTTTTCAATGGGTTTAATTGACTCATTTTTTCTAGTATTTGTTTTTTGAGATCTGCCTCTTCTTAACTTGCGAAACGATTCACGCAAAGATTTTTTCAGAGATTTTCTTCTCGAAATTGTTGTACCGCCATTTCCGGACTCGTTCAGAATCAACATGCTTGGATCCAAAGTGCATCGAATAAGTAGATCTTTTGAATTGTTGTAATCGTACATGGCAAAGCCGTGTGAGGTGCCCATGGCCACTAATTGCCATTCAGTATTGAGAGCTAAAGCGGATACGGTTGCCGGTGGATATAATTGTATTAGTGACTTTAGTTGATAACCTGGAGGTACTTTAAACGAACCCTGAGATACTTGACCATTAAAACGACCCCGGGTTGTTAACGGCTCATGACCTTTCCAAATGAAGTGACTCTCGACTTCAGGTGAAACACCAATTATATTTATTTTATGAGATTCCAGTTCAGTGTAGTTAATTTCTTTGTTTTGATCGCACAGGTTCATGACAAGCACTTGACCAGCTGTTCCCGCTATGACTAAAATTTCTTTTTGTGGACATAGATGAATTTTTTGAATGCCAAGTTTTGGATCATCTGAATAAGGATCGAATGTACCTATTTTGCGAAACGGGGGCCAATTATCATCAGATATTGTGTCAATATTTTCGCCATCAAGAGGCGTTGAGTCAGTTTGAAAATAGTCAGCTGTTTTCAATCTATACATGAGACTCATGCTCATATTTGTTACGTCCCAGAATCTAACCGAACCATCTTCGTGACCTGTTAACAAAAGATCTTTGTTTTCTGGCAATTCAATGTCTTCGTTTTTATTCAAGCTTATAGGCCACTCTCTTTCTGAAAATACCTCGCACGGATCTTGATTCATTGAGCCATATTTCTTAAGCATACTATAAAGTTTATTGGATACTTTATTGACGTAATGGGTGCAAATAATGGCCGACGAATGAACCGAATACAAGTAAGGTAGCTTGTATTGAGGCCAATTTTCACTTATTAAATCAATTGCAATAAATTCTTCCTCAAGTAGAACCAATAGAGCCTGAGGATTGTCATAAGTCAAATTAGCCTGTTTATCATGACACGGTTTGTCGATTGTAAAAAAATCGATTATTTTAGACGTGAAATCAAAGCAAACATGTGAATTTTCGCCTTGAATAACACTAATAGATATCTTGTCTGAATAATTGACTCGTGGACATCCACCGCTAAATATTACATAAGGTTGGTCATTGCGACAAGTTTTGACAAAACATTTGGTCACTGCTTTACAAGGATAAGGTCCATAGACAATATTTGGAGGACTGCTTGAACAGCTGTCTGACGTCAAATCCCATAAGATAAATGAGCCGTCTGTATGCGATGTAGCTATGCATTCACCTTGTTGATAGAATACTGCCGATTCAATTGGTTGCTGTGTTTGGATTATTTGATCAATTTGATTTTTGATAAAATCAAAAAGTACCCATAGACCTCGCTGATATGCAATCAACAATTTGGTTAATTGTTTTGGATGATGACTTATGGACTCGACTGGTCCAAGTTGAGTCAATTTTTTTTCTCCTGATGGTATATTTTTAATTATGTAGTCTTTATTGATAACGCCTGGTACGAGTTGAAACTGGGACACATTAAAAACATAAATGTCGCCTGTCTCAAAGCCTAGGAACAAATGGCTGTTATCATTGAGTAAAGTAAATGCTGAAAGACGAGTATTTTTTACAATTTTTTGATCGATTTGAAACTCTTTTATTTTTTCTACTAAGTTTGAATTTTCCAAGTTATTTGGGATCTGCCAAAGAATAAGGTACAAATTTGATTCACCTTTATTAGTCATGTCATTACGATATGTACGCTCGCTCAAAGTTATCAATTGATATTGGCCTTGAACAAAGAGTATTTTTTGTATGGGAAAAGGATGAACATCTTGATAGCATGAAAGTTGTTGATGAGGTGTGTTAGGTTCACCGTAAATACGAATGTCGCCGTTTCTAGTTCCGATTGCTAATAATTTTAGTTTTTTGTCATAGTCCATTGCAGACGGCTTAGACGGAAAGCCTTTGTCTGCGATTTTGTTAAAAGCGAATAGTTCTTTTTGAATTTGAAAACGACGTCGAGAAGATGAGTACTCTTCGGTTTTACATGTTTGGTTAGGACTTGTTGGATTATGATTCGAACTGTGATGACCGAATTTGTTGGTGGCAAACTTG
This sequence comes from Brachionus koreanus, assembly GCA_016987375.1. Classification (NCBI taxonomy): domain Eukaryota; kingdom Metazoa; phylum Rotifera; class Eurotatoria; order Ploima; family Brachionidae; genus Brachionus; species Brachionus koreanus. The sequence continues at coordinate 6,134,836 of PJRA01000263.1, read as the reverse complement.
AACATCGTTGAAATGAAAAGTATGCACTTTTTCTAGCCTATTATTAATTAATTAATTTTTATTCCTGCAAATGTAATGAAAACCAACAAATGTATGCTATTTAGTTTTCAATGAAAAAATAAAATGTCTAAACAAAAGTTTATATTTTATTTGTATATGCATTGAGGTCTTTCGTGTTTTATTTGTGCTGTGATTGAAAAATAAATGAACTGTGTATGCAAAAGAAATACGAAACACACACACACACACATATAAATATATATTTTAATATAAATTATTTATGTAGGTTTTTTTAAGAATAATTTTTGATAAGTTTGATTGACTATGGCAAGTAAAATATTTTAATTTTCATACAATTAAATAAAATAATTGAATAAATTATTAAACCATAGGTCCAAATTTAGGTAAAAAATAAAAATAGAGTAAATTTAAGCTAAGAATATCAAGCCTTAGCAAAAAAATCGTTTTTAGCTAATCGATACTAATAAAAAATACTTTGTTGGAAAAAAATACTTATTATTTTCGATTAATTTTTAACTTTTCATTTTTTTAAATGAATAAGAATATTTAATCTAATTGTAAAATTAAACTTTTTTTTACACTTTGTATTCAATATTTTCCAATTTTTTTAAATTTAAATTAAAAAAAAAAGATAATAATGGAATAATTTTTAAAATATTTTTCTCGATTTAGACATGTCGAAATCTATGTGATTTCGAGCTAAGTAAAAGAAAAAAATATAATAAAATGACATTATAATTAGATGAGGGAGTTAACTGGTCAAATATTTGAGAAAAATAGACATAAATTGAACTTAGTTGAAAATCTGTTCGTTGTTGAATAGCAAGTTATAATTATCAAATGGTTCTATTTTGTTAAACCAAAGTAAATATCCTATGTTGGTTGAAGTTTGTTTCGTTTTTCCACCTAAATTAAAATATTTAAATTTACATACCCAGAATAATGTTTACATTTGACTTATACCATAATCCCGATTTCATAAAAAAAAGATAAACTTTTAATTCAATAAATGAATGATTTATTTTGTAAAATTCCTAAATCATCAAATACTAACAGTATTCCTATCATATACTATTAATTACTTTTTGATAAAATAGAATTGGTAATTTGGAAGATGATCACAATAGTGACTTCATAAAAAATTTAACTCGAGTTAAAAAAAAACAATTAATTAGTTGACTTCTAAAAAAAATGAACACATTTTCATCAATCTTCATATTGATTTTTAGCCAATATAATTGTACATATTTGATTTATCTTTGCTTTGTGAGAAACAAGATTTTAAAACAAAAGACTAAAAATTTTGCGCTAATCGACCTAATAAACTTGTAAAATTAGGGATTTACTATATTTAAATATCAAATAATAAATATTAAGATATTAAAACAAGCTTAATTCTTATATAGCTAAATAATACATAAAAGCATGATATGAATCTTGAAATTAGAATTTGACTCTGACTTAAATTTTATTTTCTCTCACCGGACCAAATACCGATCACTTGAAGCGAATTAGCTAATAAAATATCATAAAAAAAACAACAACAATATGGTTTTAATTTACTCACTTATAAATTCAATAGTCTTAGTAACCAAATATCTTAAACTAATTGAAAAACATTTTTCTTTTTCATATAGCCCTCTGAACTAATTAAAGCAGTTATTTATGGAATCTATAAAACTTCCTTGAATAAATATTCAAAAAAGTTTGGTTTTGTGGGCTTCATTAAACGAAAAAATTTAGCTACTTTTTTAAAATAGTTATGTAAGTTCATCATTTGGATAGACTTATGTAACCAAAAATATATTTGAAAAGTTAAAATTAGGAAGATAAAATTATTCTTTAAATACATATTTAGCAAAGTTTTTTGTCTAACTTAGTTGATTTAATATTTTGAGTAAAATATTTTTAAGAATTCCGTTGCTCTAAATCATAATATTAAATATTCATATCATAACTTTTCTTTATTCGAGTATTTTTAACTAGTTTTTGATTCACTCTCAATCCTGATTATTCTAAAGGATTTTTTTATTCAAAACTTTCTCAATTAATGTTATCCGTTAGAGTGAACTGTTTTTAATCAAAATTTTAAATAAAACCTGACTTAGACATTAAACTAATTTCTTTTTGATTAAAGTAATTTTTATTAAAATTGATTTTTTTTTCTAAAATCTCTAGGATATTAAAAAAATAAATAGGGATCTTTTTTCAGCTAATATTGAACATTTTAAATATTTCCTTTCAAAATTTTACCTATGGAGAAAATTTAAAAAAAAATACACAGGTTTAATTTAACGTATATAAAAAGCTTATGAAGATTAGAATAGTAATATGATCTCTTATAACTGATTTGGAAAAAAAAATGTAAAAATATTGACCTAAACTAATACAAATTGAGCTTGTGTGCATCAGATGTTTCATTTTATACTAAGTTCAAAATCTATTTGATCAAAAGTGCAATAAAATTTATGCTAAGCTAATAAATGAATGTTGCGAACAGAATTATTAGTGATGGGTTTTAGAAAAAAAAAGCGATAAAATTTTTAATTAAGCTTAGATTCGAATTTTAATTAAACTATAAAATTACAATATAGAAACGTTTGAAGGTAAGTAACAAATGATAATGAAAATGGATTTCTATTAGAATACGCCATCTTAATTCTAAAAATAATTAATGTATTTTATTAAATAAGTATTTTTTAACAAACGAGCTGTAAAATAATTTTTCAAGAATAAATTTCAAATTAAATGAGCTGTTTAAAATGCTGTACATCATTTGTATTTTTCTCTCGAGATTCATGGATCTAAAAGATGAATAATCTTGAAGAAAATTAATCATAAAATAAATTAAGTTAAATGCATTCATGTCTAATTTATGATTTGACCTAAAAACAAGATTTGTTTTAATTATTTTTTTTATATTCTTCGGAATTCTTTAACAAAAAAACTCGTCCTAAATAAGCTTAATTTCATATATTGAATTTATCTTCACTATTAAAATTAGAATATCCAGTTATTGAATTCAATATTGAAACCTTCAAAATCAATGATACTTATTTTTAAAAAAAATCATATTTCTCTACAAAAAATTAATTGACCTAAATTTTTATTAAAAATATTCCTTGAATCTTGATATAATTGAAGTATCTTTAGTCTTCTATTTGTTATTATCAACTGAAATACTTAATTAATAAAATAAATTTAATTAGAAAAATGTCCAAAAGTGTTTACCTAGACGAGAAATTTTTTAGCCGAATAATAAATGTTGATATTTAACATACTTATCTTAAAATCAATTTAAATCCAAGGTCAGTATTGTTCAAAAAATAGCTAGGATGAATGCCCTTAACGATTAAATCGATAATATCGATTTCGTATGATTTGTTTTCAATTTCCGTTTGGCTTTATATTAACATTTTTTAAAAGCAAAAATTAAACGCTACATGTGTTCGCATTTGATTAAATATTTAATTTTATAAGCAAATACTGGAGCATCATCAACCTGTATTTCATGCATCTATTCGTCAAAAAAAATAAAAATATCCTGTCATCAACAATATAGATTTTAATTTTTTTTAAGTTTTTTTCTTTCATAGAGAAATTTTTTTTGCAATTTTATGAACTAGAGGAATTCGCATTAATCAAATTTTCAAGATTTTCTTCATTTTAATATTAGCGAAAAGATTATTTAATTTTAAACTTGCAGCCATTTTTAAGCTTCAGTTACAAGAATATTTTTTTTAGATTTTCGCTGTAATTTATTTTAAAAGATTATTTCAATTAGATAAATTAATCTTAATATTTGGCTAAAATTTTATTGAATAAAGTGTGAAGCAAATTTTTTCTATACAAAATGTTTAAGTAATTTTAATTGATTTATGCTAACGTTTTTTAACTTTTCGTAAAAATCATAGGAATCAAATGTGAAACTTTTATTAGCATATGCATAGCTTTTGTTTATTTTATTTAAATAAGATTCGATATTCTCAATTTTCTTAGACACTATTTTCTCCAACTTATCTTTTTTTTCCATAGATAACAAATGAAAAATGGTTTCAACATTTTTAGCATTTTCTATAATAAACTTCAAGATTCTATTCTCACTAAAATCACTATCAAAATCATATATAAATGTTTCTCTTGTACTAGATAGAGACATTGGAAGAAAAATTAATACAGGAACTCGATTTGAAACCAAATTCCAATCAAGGGCATTCAAATCCGTATCAATTCTAAAATTTAGATTAGTTAGTATTTAAAAGAAAATAAATATACTTTAAGATAACAAGTGAACTACAATTTTTCAAATACTTGTATACTAAATTGATCAATTTAAAGTTTGCTATTTTACAGAAACCGCAATGATTATTGTAATAAAATATTAGAACATCCTGAAACAAAAAACAAAAATAAATTTTAGAAAAATTAGCTGACTAGCAATTTACTTTATTTTTAAATTTTTTGTTATCCAAGACATTTTTTAACTGATTAGAGTTAATTCCATGAAAATTGTCTAAATAAGTTGAATTTTTGATTTCTCTTTTTGTTTGTTGTAATTTCAGCCGTTTTTTAAAAAACTTTTTCGGTTCAGTTAAAAATTTATCTTTTTTAAAATTCATTAAATATGTTTAAAATAAAGTTCTTAAATATTTACTAATATTCAATAAATTTAAATTCTCGTTCATATGGTAAATAGTTTGATTCTTTAAAAAAAAAATAATTGTTTAATTTAAATTAAAGTAATTTTAATTCTTTGGTACATGAACATCGATTAGAATAGCTTGTGATGATTTATAATATTCCAAGTTATAATTCAAAAGGCTGAGGACATAATTTTTATACAGATTTTTGTCGACCAAAAAGATATCAGTTTTATCCTGGTACAATAAATCTGAATTCGCAGAAAAATCAAGATCTTTTTTCAAAATTGCAAAAGGAGAAGAAACTAGACATTGCCTTTTAATTAATTCAAATTCCAGGTAATCTAAATACCGATCAAAGAAACCGGAATTACGATTTAAACTTCTACAAGCTCGCCATTTTTTAATAAAAAAGACATTCATCTTAAAAAAAAAAATTTCAAATTTTAATTTTAAATTTAAATTAAAAATTTACAATTGAATGAAATTTTTCATGCATCGAACTTCTAGTTAAATTTTCATGATCTGTCAATATTATTAATATATTTTTCTCACTTGTAAGATTTTTAATGTCTGGAAAAAACCATTTAATTGGACAATGTGTCTTGTTTAATTAGATTTGAATTTTTTTAAAATAATTTCAAATTATTTTAAATGATTACCAAATTATTTGCTAACCAGTTGTTTAAAATTCCAGGTTTTATAATTCTTTTTTTTTTGAAAGTCTAAATTAATAAAAAGTTCAATTGTTACTTTCAAATGAAATTTTCGCTTAACATTTTGAAAGCCATATTGTGTAAAAAACATCAGATCACTGTCATCTGAGGAGACAAGCAATTGAATTTCATTCAAAAATGTCTTATTTAAAATAATTCCATGTCCGATCGATAAATCATCATCTTTAGAAAATATTAAACTAAGCTTAATATTCAATATTGTTTAATATCAACTTGATCCAATATGATTTAATGATGATATATAAAAGTTTTTGAAATACGACACTTCTTTTTCATCCGAAAAGTTGAAGTTTCCTATCAAAACAGCCTTATAAATGAAATTTAGATATTTCGAAATAAAACTCCTAATATATATAATCTATGCCTATATTTTTATTAAAGATTACCAAAAATATAATAAAAATACCTGTTTATAATATCATATATTTAACTAATAGTTAAAAATATTAATAATATCTCTAATATTATACTTAATTTATTAAAAAACAATTGTTTTTATTCAAATAATACCTAAATTATCAAATTTTTCAATTATTAATAAAGCTTATTAATCAAAAATAATTGACAATAATTTGAGTTTACTTGACCGATTTTTTAACTAATTTATTTTATAATTTTTTTGAACAGAAACCTTTGATATAAATAATGACTCTAAATTCCAAATATCATAAAAAAAATAATTTAGCCGAAAGTCATTTGGGTAATCCACTTGAACAAACCCTCAATGATGTTGGAGTCTTTTTGCTGAAGCATTTTTTTTCATTTTCTCATTACCAAATTCTAGACCATTGTTAGTTTTTGGCATTCAATCGAGTAGTAAGTGTCAAAAAACTACTGACGGTTAGAGTAAATTATGCGAAACTTGCGGTAAAAAAAATCATTTTGTCTAATTTTGTCCAATATATAAATGTAGACAAAAATAAAAAGTAGTGGTCTATTTTTAGTATTTCTAAGGCATTTGATAAGGTTTGGCATGAAGGTTTCATCTATAAACTAGTTAAAGCTCAAATACTTGACTATCTTATCCTCTGGATACGCTCATAGATACGCTCATACTCTTAAGGATTCTTCAAGGTAAAAATTAATGACTTCACATCAAATTCTTTTCGAATTAGAGCAGACGTTTCACAAGGTTCAGTAATAAGCCTTAATAACTCTTTAATATATATTAATGGTGCTCCCAAAGCTGATCACTCGAACAAAAAACACTCACTCCTTTTGGCTGACGACTTAATTAGTTTCTTTATATTTAAAAAGACATGAAGAATTGAATGTGAAATAAATAATTATTTAAAAGAATAGAGCCATGGTTATGCAAATTGAAATGAAATTTTTCCAAATTAATGTAGCTTCACAATTTTCTCTAAAAATAAAAGATTTAATAATATATTTAGATTTGAGTTATTTAAAAAATCTATTCCCTTTTCTAAAACCAATAAAATTCTGTGACTGTACATTGATGAAAATCTTTGCTTTGATGAACAAATAATAGAAATAAAGTCTAAATGCATTAATTTTTTTTTTTTGATCCTATTCTATCCTATCGGATAATGGGGAGGCGCTCATCTCCTTTTCAAGTACCTTTTTTGAGCAACAGCTCTGACACAAAGGCTACTGCATCGAGTTGATCATCTACACTGCAAATTTTCCCCAGTCGAAACCGGTCCCCAATTTTTTGATGACAGGGGTTTAAACATGCGTATTGCAGAGATATTTTGAAGATTTTTCCACTCTCAGCGGGTTTTGAACCCTCGATCTTCTGCTTGCATGACTAACACACAAACCTATACGGGCTAATGCGTGAATAGACTCAATATAATAAAAATTTGGTCTTCAAAAAATTAGAAGCTCAGTCATAATACCCTAGCTAGTCCTTACAAGGCACTTATTGGCTTAATTCTAGACTATAATTTTCCATGTCTAAACTCATTTAAAGAATCAGGTTTACAAAAGTTACAAGCTATTCAAAATATTGCTGTAAGATACATTCTAAAACTTCCTCTCAAAACCTCCTCTGAATCATCATTCTATGAAATAGAAAATAAACTAAATATTAGTAAAATTGATCACAGATTAAGAAATCTCTTAGAAAAGTACCTACGTAATTCTAGATTATTCAGGACCATTCATTAAAGGCTTGTTTCGGAGTACCATAGAGGCTTCGATTTTGGATTTGTTACAAATCCTACTCCCCTAATTGTATAAAAATTTTTCTGACTCTTAAAATCATTTCCAGTTTTTCTTTTTCCGATTCTCATAATATCTTATTTATTTTTATTCATAAAACCTTTAATTATAATTTTTGTTTCTCATCTTAATAATAATTTCTTATGTATTAAATGAACAAAGCTTATTCAAAATTTAAGATATTTTAAAACTGTTTTTAAATTTTAACTTAAATTAAATCTTTACTTTTCTTTTTTTTATCTGAAGGAGCTTATTCTCGATCAGGAAAACAAAAAAAAAGTATTTAATCAAAATTTTTTAAAGTAATTTTTTAATTTTTGGTATATATTTTTTAAAATTTAATCTTTTTCATATAAATTTGATAACGAATTAATTTTTATTGATAATAGTTAGATTAATTTAAAATAATATTTTTGGGAACTTTGAACTAAAAATATAATTCAAACTCATTTTTTTATGATTTAATAACTTAATGGTAATTTTTATTAAAAATATGATATGTTTTATTTAATTAGTGATATTTAAGTGTTAACATCTAAAATAAAAAACAAACTACTTACTGTTTGAGAGTTGATAAAACTAAAAAATTCTTCAAAATTATCGATTCTTCTCAATGGTCTCAAAATTTTATTTAAATGCTCAGTCATGTAATTATATTCAAATGGTTTTTTATATGCGATTGAGCCCACATCTTTTATATTAATCAAAATTTGAGGATATTTAATCAAATTAAAGTGTTCCTTGCATTGACCATAAAAACAATTTATCGAAATAAAAGTTATCTTAAAATTATATTAATATTTTTGATCAAGTATTTGAATGCAATTTGAATAATTACCTCTTTGTAAAAATCACACGCAAGTTTCAAGAAAAGATCAGCATAATAACTACTTCGTGGATCCCAATCAGCATACAAAAAAAATAAACTAAATCTAGAGTTTTCGATCAAATAATTTATTTCAAGCAAATCTCCATTTGGATAATCATAATAATAAGCATCGTTTTTTGGGCAAAATTTTGAATTGTTGAAAATAAATCTTTTCGTTTTATAAATGTTTTTATCTTTATTTGAGCCACTTAAATTTTTCTTGATTTAAATTCAAATCAATGCATGTTTTAGAATTTAATATACCTGATTTGTATTGATGTTGTAAAATAAATAGCAAATAACAAAGCCAAGCAAAATATTGTTTTTGAAACCATTTTTAATATTGATAAAATTTTCTTTTTTTTTATATTTGTCTGAATAGAATGGTTTGAAGCAAACGTGTGACCAATTTTTTTATTTTTTAAATTATTTGATTCATAAAATTGCATAATTTTATGAAATTATTTGCCTTGTTTCAAAAGATCAAATCCTCAGTCACTAAATTCTTTGTCTAGTAAAATTCAGATTGTTTTCAGAATTGCTATCATATCAGACTATCTAAAATTAAGAGTAATTAACAAATACTGAAAAAGAATTTGATTATTTAAAAATTCAACTTAAAAATTAATAAAAAAATTGAATAATATAATAAAATATAATTTATGAAAAATACCTTACAATTTACAAAAATTTAACTTAACAAAATTTAAACTTAAAACATTGATTTTAGAAAAAGTCAAAATCAAAATTTTATTCTCAATTTCCAAAATAAATACAAAACAAGTTGAATTAAATAATTACATACGAATATATACTTTCACTATTTTTTCACTATATTGATTAATTCATCAAAAAAATTTTTAAATATATAATTTTGAAATAATGAAAAACTACTTTCACTGTTTTAGTCCCTGCAAAAACTCTGCAATTTATTTAAAATTATTTGCTATTTGATATGCTGTTTTTTTCGAGACTAAATTTTTGGTGAAACAAACTTTTCCTAGCTAATGCATTTTTAAAATCAAATTTTAGATCTAAATTTTTTTTGTTCTTGTTCGAAAATTCACAATGAAAAAAATCGGAGGTTATTCCACATATTATGTGATTTTTGGTCACTCATTAGACTGAATAATTTAAGGTTTTAAGAATTTTTAGATGATTTTTAAATTTCTTCTTTTTTAATAAATTCGATTAAATAGTTAAGTGCTGTCAATTAATTTCTCTGGCTAATTTTAATAAATTACTGACAAAATGAATAGACATCGGACTTTAATTATATATATGATATCGTATATTTTGATAATACGTAAATTTTGATATTTACGATACTTAATTTTGATATTTATTTAATTACATATAAAAAAAAATGAAAAAATGAAAAAAAAAGAAAAATGAGTCGGCAACAAGAGAACAATACCATATTTTCAATTAAAACCTTTAGATTGTGTCGAAGACAAATAAATGCTATTTTAGAAACTTCATAAGACGAAGATGAGCCAAACCCAGATGAACAAATAAACAAAAACAAATCGCCAATGTAGAAGCAATGATAATCAGTTATTTACTTACTGGTAGTTGTAGTGAAAAAAGGCTTTAATTGTCCAAACGGTTTTTACAAAAAAACAATAGTTCTTTTTAATTATTTGTATCTTTTTTTCAATATAATTAACAGGTATTTATAAAAATAATCAGGAATAAACTTTTTTTGAAGATTTTTATTTGATTTTAATTTTTACTATAAAATAAAATAGTTAAATATAAAATTTGTCTTTTATTGAATAAAAATACTTTATTTTTCCTAAATTAGTCAGAAATTTACTAGAAATGTTATCTCAAAATTTTAGCAGTCTAAATTAAGTGTTTATTAAAATGAATATAACGCATATTAGTCAATTTTTTGGAGCTAAAATGAACCTAAAAATTATAACAGATGATGAAGAAAATATTTTAATTTTTTCATTTAAATTTTTATAACATATATTTGTAATGTAAAAAAGTATTTGGTGAACCAAGTTCTTGCCAATGAATAATTATTTTAAAACACGATACACGATCAAGTTAGCTTTAAAAAAGATGATTATGAAAAATTTTTAAAATTTAAAATTTTGAATTGTTGAAATTTAATTTTTTTTGTGTCATAAATGTTTTTATTATCTTAGTCTTATTTTTAAATTATTCTAGCTTTGTGTTTTGAGCTACATTGTTTGTATTGATAAAGTAAAATAAAATGCAAATCTTTCACTATATTATTAATTATAAAAATAATTTATAATTTCAAATTTAAATAAAAGTAGAATTAATTTATTATCTAGTAAAAAGTAAAAAACTAAAAAATATATTAGATTCATAATGTTTTAATTTTTTTTGACTTAACAAAAAAACTTTAGCTGACTTTTTATCTTTAAATTTTCTTGCCAATGACGAGTCAAGTTAATTATTTCAAATTCTAGAAATTATTATCATATTTAATTTTTTAAAATTATATGAAATATCTTGACGATAATTTAACAAAGACTTTAGCATTTGTTTGCTTGGTTATTAGATTTTTTTAAATGTCAGTGAGTTCTTTAATAAAAGGTAACTTTTTATTATATATATTTAAATATCTAAATTTTTCACAATAAATTTTAGTTTAAGTTACAAATTTGAATTCGAATAATGAATTGGAGTCTACTTGCTAGGAAAAAGAAATACAATGCTCAAAATATACATGAAACCAATTTATCACGGGTATTAGGTTTCATAGATATAACGGCATTGGGTATGTTTTAAATTATATGAAAATAATTAAATTTAAAAATAACTTTAAACAGGAGTTTCATGTACTTTAGGGAATGGGATTTATGTTTTGGCGGGTGAAGTTATTGCAAATTATTCAGGACCATCAATAGTATTTTCATTTATCATTGCCGGACTAGCCACTTTCATTGCCGGTTTTTTTTTTTTACTTATACATTTATCCCTTTAATAATTTAAGACAAAATAATTAAAAAAATTATTAACATCCTTAAAGAAAGATTATTAAGATTTTTGGGATATATTGTATTTATATAAAAAAATTATTTAACTTAATTTAACCAAATTTCTATCTGAATTTTATTAGGAATTTGTTATGGTAATTTTTGTATAAAAAGGCATAGTGAATTTTGAAACATAAACGAAAAACAATTTTTTAAAATTAATAAAAAAATTTTTCTAAGGATTTAAAAATCATTCTGCAAAACGTACCAGCTAATGCAACAGTTGTATTACCCAAATTTAGTCTGTCTTAAAACTTTACAATTGTGCAAAATATTATATTCATTATAAAATTATTAGATAAAATTTCAGTGTTTTTGTTATAGCTGGTACATTTTGCAGAATAATTTTTAGATCTTCTGAAAAAAAAATATTATAATTTTAAATGATTGTTTCTGGCTTTTGTTCCAAAATTCACTATGCCTATAAAAATTTATATTTGTTGTAATTTGATTATTCAAAAGCTGAGTTTGGAGCTAGAGTTCCAAGAAGTGGATCTGCTTACGTATATATTTATGTTACAATTGGTGAATTCATCGCTTTTATATTAGGCTGGGATTTAATTCTAGAATATGTCATAGGTTTGGCTTTTAACAGAGAGAATAAACCAAAAAAAATATTAATTTAATTGAAAATTAAGGTGTCTCGAGTGGGGCTAGTTCCTTAAGCAGATATATTGATGCAATGTTTGGAAAAAAAATCGAAAATGCACTTGAGAATGCAATGCCCTTAAATATAAATGGAATTGCATCTTATCCTGATTTCCTGTCATTTAGCTTAGTCATGCTAATAACAAGTATATTTTGCAAGCCAGTAATTAAAATTTTCAAAAACTTTTTCTCCACAGTTTTTATGGTTGTCGGAGTAAAAGAATCCACGTTTTTGAACAAGCTATTTACTCTTTTGAACATCTTAGTTATTTTATTTATTTTTTGTGTTGGAATATTTAAAGCAGATTTTGCCAATTGGAACATAAACCCGGAAGTAGGTTTTTTTTCAAATATTTTTTTAATGATTTTTCTAAATTTAAAAATAATAATAAGTCTAATCTGTCATGGATTGATCATAATCACATAAATAAGACATGCGATTCTTCGAACCGATGTGGAAAAGGTGGATTTGCTCCATTTGGTTTTCAAGGTATAATTCAAGGAGCCGCAAAATGTTTCTATGCTTTCATTGGTTTTGATGCAATCGCATCGACTGGTATTGCTGGTTTATATTTTTTTTTGTCTTTATATTAGTTCACTTAAATTTAGGAGAAGAAGTTCTAAATCCGAAGAGAAATATACCCTTAAGTATAATTCTCACCTTACTGATTGTAAGCATATGTTACTGTAGTGTTTCATTCGTTTTAACTCTTATGATTCCATATTATATAATTGATCCGGAAGTTCCCATTCCTCAAGCTTTTGATTACGTCGGATTAGAATGGGCTAGAACTTTGGTTTCAATAGGAGCAATTGCAAGCTTAATTACCTGGTAATTAATTATCTGAGGCATATTCAAAAAGAATTTAAATTTAAATTTAAGTCTTTATGCATCTATGTTTCCAATGCCGAGAATTATATATTCGCTTGCATCTGATGGTCTTATATTTAAAAAACTATCATATGTGATGCCCAAATTGAAAACTCCAGTTTTTGCAGCTATATTTTCTGGTTTATTTGCCGGAATTTTATGTCTAATTTTCGATTTGAACCAATTGATAGACATGATGTCAATTGGAACCTTGATGGCTTACTCAGTTGTAGCCCTTTGTATTGTTGTACTAAGGTAGTTTTGTATAAATGACATTTTGGAATCGGTTTATCTTTTTAAAATATTGTTAGGTATCGAGTTCCGGAAAACTCTTTGATACCAAAACAAAGCGATATGCAATTAAAAATTTATCACAAAATTGTAGGCCTTTCAGATGAAAATTTGATGAAAAGAATGTTTTATCCATCAGAAAAACAATGCTGTTTTAACACTTCAAAGTTAGTGAATTTCTTAACAGCAATCGCAAGTAACTTTATTGCTATATAAAAATTTTCTACTATTTTTAAAATAAAAGCTGTGATAATTATCGTTTTATCTATAACTTTGTCTATGATAACAGAAATTCATAAAACTTATGGATACTTGATAATTTCAGCTTTTTTGTTTCTAATTTTGTTGATAATTAGCTTTTCAATTTCAAAGCAGCCTCAAGATTCTACAATCAAATCGTTTAAAGTTTAATTTAATTAGCACAATATAACATTTTTCTAATTTATTTAAAAAAAAAGGTTCCTTTTGTTCCTATTTTACCATTTCTAAGTGTGATTGTTAATACCTATCTTATGATGGCACTTTCTTGGCATACCTGGCTAAGATTTGGTATATGGTTTTTGATTGGAATTGTTGTATATTTTTTTTATGGTATAAAAAATAGTGTTGCAACAAAAAAACTCATACAAAACGACGAAAAAAATTCTTACCAACCAAGACTAGAAGAAGTTTCTAATTTAAAATTTTAATTAATAAAAATATATTTTTTTAAATTTTTTAAAATTTTATTTTAGTCAATATTTTAATTTCATTAGAGTATAAATCACAAAAATTGAATCGTCAAATTAAAAAACTCCAACTTTTTTCTTGTTAATATTATTCAAAGCATTTGATTTTTTATCTTAACACTCAAAGGACCGGCCGTGTCAATCTGACTCTTTTTCAAAGATTCAAGTTTAATTTTTAATTAACTATCAATCATATAAACATTGTTAAATTTAGTCTTTTTCATGTAACAGACTTTTATGGAACTAATAAAACATTTAAACAAATTTTTTGACAAAAATAGCCGGTCATTTGAGTGTTAAAGGAGTTAAATATTGACAGAGAACTATTCCACATTTTTCTGTTTGCTCATTTACAGCTTGAATCATCGAAACTTTTAAATGAAAAAAATTTAATTTTAAGCGTTATCAAAAAGTTTTTTGGCCAAAAATTTTATTTATTTTTAAATTCTTAAAATTAATTTATATTTTACTTTGCTAATACTTTAAATGAATATTTTCAATAAATTTTCTGTCAGTAGTATTTTTGAGATCAAAAAAAGTAAAAATTTTTCTGTTGATTTTTACAGTTGATTTTAACTTAAAAATTGACTTTGAATATAAAATTCATTTTAGAGCATATTAGGCACAAAATATTCATTTAGAACATTGAATCATGCATCTTATAAATGTTAAAAAAGGCGAAAAACTCGAATAAGGCTATCGGACCCGACAGGATTCATGGAATTGAAATCAAGCTAAATCGGTTGCTCTTCATCTTTCAATTCTGTTAAGAAAATCGTTAATTTTAGGAGAGCTATCAGAAGTTTGAAGCAAACAAATGTAACACCATTGCATAGGGGAACTTTAGACTCTTTGCATAAAATTAACGTCCAGTATCGTTAATTTCTATTGTATGTAAAGTCTTGCAGTCCATAATTAAATGACCAATACCAATATTAGAGCATTTGCTTGAAAACAATTTAATATCCACATCACAGTTACAGGTTTCTTACCTTAAAATGTCTTACCAATTTAATATAATCATATTGATAAATTGGAACAAGTCGTTTCATTTAGAACGTTCACAAAGAGTATTTTTAGGGGATACCAGCTTAAGTTAGATAAAGGTTAAAAGTTGAGTTCCACAAGGTTCAGTGCTAGTTCCTCTCTTCTTTATTATTTATACGAATATGTTGAGTATTGTCCAAAACAATTGTAAAGCTTTTTGTTGATGACACATAGATCTTATCAAGAATTGATAGCTTGAAATAGATTTATATCTTACAATCAAGTGTGTAAATGGTCAAAAGTGTGATTGGGTTAGATTATAAATTTGATTATAAAATTGTTTCAAAAACCTTGAGTAAGTCAAACGTTAAAAGGGATTTGGAGATTTACATACAAAGTGATTTAAAAAAGGACTACTCAAGTCAAAAATGCTACATCTAAAGCAAATAAAATATTGGGCTTAAATAGGAAAGCATTTAAGTATACTTGTAGCGAGACCATAAAATTATTGTATTGTTCAATGGTTAGACCACACCTGGAATATGCTGTCAGTGCTTGGTGTCCTTATACAGAAAAGGACATAAATGAACTTAAGAAGAGTAACAAATCTTGGATTACAACAACATTTGTTAAGGCTAGATTTAACCAACTTGATAGCAAGAGGATTAAGGAGGTGGTCTAATCCAGATGTTCAAATTGGTAAACAATTATGAACAAATTCAATTTAATAAAAGGAATCAACTACAATCTTAACACAAAACCTGGTAGCCGAAGATACGAGTTGAGGAGAAATAGCTTGTCTTACAAGTTTAACTTTTTTACAAATAGAGTCGTAAATGGATGTAATAAACTCCCGGAAGATTTTGTAAATGCAAAGAGCCTAAATAGTTTCAAAGAGTAGCTTGATTGCTGGATGGCGAAAGAAACAAAAAAAAATAAATTAATAAAATTAAATCAAAATAGATGCTAACATTAAAATTAAGATATTTTAATCAAGCAAATAATGAATACTTTAGCAGATTAATTATCAATTAAGCTCACTGTCATCATTGTTATAATTATTTTACAACAAAATTTCTATTAAAAATAAAAAATTTAAATCATTTTATTAAATCAATAAAAATCATATTTACAATTAATTTAAAAAGCTAACTCACATTTTTAAACTGAGATAGTAATCAAAAATAATCTACCATCTCATTAACAAAGTCTTTTACATTTTAAAGAGGTGCATTTTCCTATAATCAAATTTAGTTTATCTTAATTTTAATATACAAAAATATAATTTAATTTAAATTCATAATAAAAGACGCACATCTGGCCGACTTGTTAATAATATTCAAAACATTTAATTTTTTATTTTAAAGGAGTTAAATATTGACAGGGAACTATTCCACATTTTCCTGTTTGCTCATTTACAGCTTCAATTTAAAAAATTAAACATAAATATAGTCAATAAATTTACTTGAATTTTTACCTGACCACCAATTTGGATCTGATGTCTCAGTAACTCGGATTATATCACCTTTTTTCATTGTCATCTCAGATTCATATTCGGCTTCAAAATCGTAAGCTGCCTGATACAATTTTCCTTCCTCAGACATATCTTTTAAAAATATTTGTTGAGATCGGCTAATCGACGTAGTTCGATAATAATCGACTAACTCATTGAACGAGTCAAAAGGCTTTGCCCAAATGTAGTATTTAAATTCTCGAAAAAATATTTTAAAATGCTGCACAGCATCGTTATATTTAACTGATGCTGAGAAATCCTCTGGTGAGTTTTCACTATGTCGAATTAAAAACGCTCCATCAATATGCTTATATTGCCCAGTGTTTTTATCTCTCTTTAGCAGTAATTCTTCTGATTCTTCACGAGTTATTCTTCCCTTGAACCAAGGATGTGGCTTTTCAGTAATATATGTTTTTGGTACATATCCCTCTTTTGTACTTATTCTTCCTCTGCACCAGAATTCATCATAAGGGATTATTTTCAGAATGTCGCCAGCGTTGAAACTCAACTCGCTGGAGCTACTTGCTGTATAGGGATATTTGGCCACTGCTTCCATATTTTTTATAAAATATTGCCTAAAACAAGATTAAAAATTAGAGAGTAATTTATGAATGTGTGTTGACCAAAAATATTTGATAAAGCAAACAATTTAAACTTTAGGATTAATCAAACATTTATTAAAAACTTGAAATTTATTTAGGCTATGAAATGTATCTATAGCTTACGATTAAAATCAAAGATTAATAAATATTTACAAATGGATAAAACATAATGACCCAAAAAAAATTAAAGGAAATTTTAAGCTTGATTATTCGAATTTCTTAATTTGAATCTGGTCTTGATTATTAGAGTTATTGCAAAAATGCAGGTAAAATAAATTCAAATTTTAATTTCTGTTTAAGATTAAATCTTTGCATGTATTAAATACTAAAATTAAAAGCTTTAGATATTTTAGAGTTTCTATCAAATTTAATTTTACAATAAATCAGAAATTAAGAAAAAAACATAAGGTGTGCTTCATTTTATCTAGAAGGTTTATAAAATAGACCAAGTTTTTAAGCTGAAAAAAAATAAAATTTTTAAGTGTCCACCTCAGTTAGTTAGGCTTTATAAGCAAAAAATTTCAATATTTTTGCTTCATTGATTAAAAATTTTTCTTGGAAAAAAAAGCATCCAAAATATCTCTAACATTTTCGAAAATGAAATAAACGAAAAATTTTCTTAAAATTAAAATAAAAATAATTTAAACCTTAAATGTTTTCTTATATAATGAAAAATCTGAAAAATTTCTAATTAATATGATTTTTTCGAGAATTTAATATACTAAGATCTGATGAATCTTGAAATAAATACTTGCTTTTCATTTCTAAATTCTAATTCAAGAACAAATTCGAAATGAAAATTTACAGACTAATTTTTGATGCATCATAAATTAAAGTTACTGTAGAAACCGGTGTTGAAATCGAATATCAAATAAATTTTCTTTTTTCATAAAAAAAAAATGAGTTGTGTGAATCATAATTGCTTAAAAATTTGTTTGGAAAATGAATACTTTAAAGAAAAACTAACTGAATTTTACAATGAAAACAAAAGGTTAAAAGAGGAATTATCAAAATTGAAAAATTTTCCTAAATCAACGATAGGACTTCAAACAGATGACACAAGGCCAACGAATTCAGAAGATGACATAAAAAAAAAATACAGTAATAAATGTACAGTTTGCACATCCAGCTCTAATCAAAAGATCATTCCTAAAAACTCGGTGTCACAATCACAATCAAAACAAAACATTCAAGTATATAATGAAATAAATAAAGTAAATTTTGGTAAATTCAATTCACACAATATATTATTGATTTTGTTTTAGAAAAGTTATGTCAAATTATGTGAAATGCAACAAAATTTGCTTAAAAAGTACGAAGATGAAGTGAACTCAAATGCAGTTAAACTTGATCTAATTAACAAAATGAAACTAGAAATTGAAATGTTCGAGTCCAAATGTAAATTTTATGAAGATGAGTTAAGCAATTTAAGAAAGAAAATTGAAAGTTTGCATGAACTAGAAATTAAAAACAAACAACTGATAATCGATTTAGAATCGTATAAATTAAAGTGTCAATCGTTTCAGGAAAATTTAAAATTATTTGATGACGATTTTTTTCATGATATTGAAAATTTGAAAAATAATTATGACAAAGTTTTGAGAATAAATAGCCAATATAAAAAATTGATCGAAAGTAATCAAATAAAAGAATTAAAAAACGACAATATTTCGAGTGAATTTAACAGAAATCACAACGAAAAATATTTTAAGATGAAAAATTTTGCAAAAGAAATTATTGAGGGCTTTTAATCAATAGAAAATTAAATATTAGATATAGATAATTCAATAGAGATATTTTGGAGACGCCTTAAATGTTAAGTAAAAATTAAACCATTTGAATTAAAATCGAAAAAAATTTTAAAAATTGAATAAAATTTTTAATAAATATCTAATTTTAAATCATAAATTTCTTCTTAATTTTAATTTTTGTTTTTAAAATGTCCAAAATTAAAATCATCTTATTAAAAATAAATCAAAGAAAGTTCGCGCGATGCAAAACTTTCATACTATCTTCAGATATGGATTTAAACCTCATTTTTAGATTCTACGTATATGAAAACTTTGGGTTAACCAAAATTTTAGTGGGGGTCAAAAATTTTATTTTTTGATACAAGCCAGGGGGATTCTGTCCATGTAAACAATTGACTTGGTATGATGAAAATAATACTGAAAAGTCTCTTGATCTTTTTTATGAAGATGGTGAAAATTTAGGGAAAAGCAAATGGTTCTACTTGGACTTGTTATAGTTGAGGTTGCTGTTCTTTTTACTACTACTACTACTACTACTATTATTAAAATTTGGACAAATTTGACTATAGTGCATTTTACAGAGAATTTGCACATCATTAACAGACCTTGAATTTTTGCAATTTGTTGCGGTTACAGAACTTATTAATAGTCTTCAGAAAAAAAGTTATTAGCATTAATCTTTTTTTTTTTATTTTGTACCATATTTCACAAAACCTAAAGATCTTTTTCAAAAATTAATAACATGTGAGTTTTTTCTATTGGAATAAATAAATAAGATATAAAAAATTTGAAACAGCAAATCGAAATATCTTGGACGTTAAAATTTAATTGTTTAGCACCAAAATATTAATTATCTATTTCGGATATTTTTCCTGTTCAACTCCTAATTATGATAAACAACAATTTTACACAATGTGCTCCGATACAGACACATAATTGCGAATCCGAACAAAAACCTTGCACCTCGGCATTCCAGACCATATTTGGTTACGCCTAAAAGAACTTTTTATTGAAAGGGACACAAGCGAAAGAAAAATTAACGAAAGAAATCAAAGAAGAAGAGCTAATAACAGAAATCATTCTGAGAGGCGTTTACTTAGAAAATTATGAACCAAAGCGTCATTCCAAGCATCTAAACTATCTAGTACGTAATTGTAAATCCAAACTCGTGGAAGAAGGTCAAAAAATTAAGAATGAATTGCAAAACGACGGATACTTTTTGGAATTCATTCTTTCTACGGTTGTGGGGCAGAAAAGATCAACCAGATTTATCAAAATTCTTGAAGTATATTCCACTCTTGAAGCCAATAATATCTTCAAGCACACTGTGATTTTAAACAACTTAGAAAGACTTCGAAAAAGCGCATTAATAAACTCATTAATAAAAGGATGTTCAGTTGAAAATGGGAATAATGAACTAAAAAGCCATGATTTTTCAAAAACTATTCGGCATCATTAATAAAAGACTTCAGGAAATTAAGGCTAATTGTTTACTTGGTGGTTTATCTGTTATTTTGGTTGGAGACCCAGGACAGCTTCTACCAGTTTGTGGGCGCCCTCTATATTCAACTAAAGCGATTTGTCCATAAATAACATAAATGAAAAATATATTTAGAAATTACTAAAAATGTTTTTTTCAAATTTTCTAGATAGGAATTTAAAGTGTTGTGTCGGTATTAGTTTGTGACAGAACTAAAAAATATAATCTCTTAGCGGAGTTACTATCAAAAGAAAACAGGAATGAACCTTCTGGTATCTTAATTCATGAAACCGACAATTCAAATGCGAACCAAGCAGTTAGTTGAAATGCTGCTGAATCAAGTAAAAGGACATCTGAATCATTTGATGAGAATCCTCGTGAGACTGATGTACCAACTCCAGTTTAACCTTCAACTTCCGTAAATGCTACATCCGAAGCTCAGGCTATTTCAAGAAAGAGGAAAATCCCTCTGTCACAATCTTTTTAGATGCTGTCAATACTAGACGATTGTGATTGGAGGAAGTTAAGTGATAAACAGGAAAAAAATGTTATTTTGAAAAGAATGGTCAACCAATATTTTAAACAAAATAAAGAAGTATTTCAATTTTTCTCTATTAAATATAGTAAATTTTCTAAAAATATTTTTTTTAAAGTTACAAGACAAAGTATAATAACTTGAAACAAAGTTGAGTGAAATTAGTTCAAAATTGGATTCACTTGGAAGTATTTCTTAAATATTTAAAGTATTGATTATAAAATTTTACTGATATTAATGAACAAGTTTTTTCTAGTTATTAACTCAAAATAAGGAAATAAGTGAAAAAAGAACCGCAGATGAGCCAATAGAATTCAATCAAGTCGAAATAAGGGTTGATAACTCAGGCGAAAGTGATGTCAAAATTAAACAACATGACACTAATATAGTAAAAAATTTAACTAATTTGTAAAAAACAAAAATAACCTTTTTTTTAATTAGTATGAAGAGTAGAGATTGTATTTTAAAAAATTATTAATAGATTACATAAAAAGAAAGTTTCCAGTAATTTTGGACCGGATAAACTAAAAAAACTTTATCCAAGTTCAATTCAAAAAATTAAAAGTTTTATTTATAACAAAATTAAATTAATTCTAATTCCTTGTTAAAGGCTTTTTTGAAAAAGAATGTATGGTTAAAAGTATAACCGAGTGTAAGAAGATGTGGGAAAAAAGTGTGAATGCTCGAAAAAAAAACAAAGAAATAACTAAAAAAAAAAGTTTAAAAAATTTAATTTTTAAATAAACAAACAAGTTGTATATTTATGTTAAAATTTTAAATAAAAATATATTTCATAACAAAATTAAATTTTTTATGGATTTTTTAAGTTGTTTGGATGGGATGGTTTTGATCGGTTTTATCGGCAATTTCGCTCGGTTGGATCGGCTGCATCGCACAGTTTGGACGTCTTTGACGGCCGGTTTGGTCGGACGGTTCGCCTAATGGGTTAGGGTTAGTCTAATTGAGCAACAAAATATTTCAATAACAAAAGAAATTTTTAATATCTACTAAATATGATTGATATAATTTGACTAATTCTTTTATCGAGAAACCAAATAAAAGAACGTCGCTGACTGAAACAGCGACACGTCAAGTCAAATTAATCAGTAATAAAAAAAAATTTTAAATACACTTCCTTATTGGTCGTCTCCACCTCAATATTTGAGCCAGATTGTTGTTCCTTTAAAAAAAAATTAATAAAAGAAATTAGTACAAAATTTTTGGTTTATTTTTTCTAGCATATGATATTTGGTAATTGTTCAATGATAATTTATTTTTAAAAATATTTTCCTACTTTTTCATTCTCGGGAATCGCATCATCCATACTGTTTATTGTTCTAAAAATTAATTTTCTGAATTAGAAATTTTAGAAAAAATCTTAAGCAATTTACTTTTTAGATTTTATTTTTGCAAAAATTCATTGATGATATCTCGGTCATCAATTTTTTCACCCAATTCAGATTTTGCTTCTTCAGAATTGAAAAGTATTCGATTTATTTCTAAATTGTATCTACAATTCAAAAAGGTAAAGCAATAAATTTAAAGAAAAAATGACAAATAATATTTTTAAGCAAAATTTTATGAAAAACAGCTAAATTTGAAATTTTTTTGAAATTTTAGGAGTTAACATAAATTAACGCAAAAATTGGTAAATTAACTAAATTTTACGTAAAATTGTGTAAATTATAATTAATTTACAATTCTTGTTTAAAGTAAAAAATAGTCAAATTACCATTTTTTACGTTAATTTACACAAATTTACGTAAATTTGCGATGGACCCTTATATCAAATCACCACTGTATATTTAAAAATCCTTCATTTTACGATATAAACTTAATCGAACAATACAAAGAAATTGGACAAAATGGTAAATATATCTGATTTATTTTATATTTAGTTATTATGAAGTTTTTCTTAAGTAGAAAAACTGTCTTTTTTTTTGGTTTTTTTAATGGCAATTCTTTCTAATTAATCTTGAAACATAAATTCTCGATTGTAATTTCCGGACAGACTTATTTAATAGCACAGGTCTTAAGTCAAATCAATAATGTTGATTCATTAATAATTTTACTCACTTAAAAAGTATTTTAATTAGTTTTAATTTGATAACACTATTTAGCATTATTGGAAGTTAATGGATTAAGTCGCTGACGTAACTTATATTAGTTGGACAACTGGGTCTTTTACTGGATTTTTTTTGCAAAATCAAATTCATCTTCAGTTCGATCTAAAATAATTATTTTAAATAAAGAAAATTAAAATAAAAAAAATACCTCTATAAAACGTCTGTTTTGTTTCAATTAAATATCCAACTGACTCGTTAAATCTTTTTAAATTTAATAATATATTTTTCTAAAATTATTTTCAATAAGAAATTAGTTAATTAATATACATATAAATTACAAAATTATAAATTCTAATTATTATTACTTTTATATTGCATTTCTTTTCGATTAAAATCATTGACTCATTATACCTATTCTTGATTCGTTTAAAAAAACTTAAATTTTTTACAACAGCAAGCTCGGCTGAAACTGAATATTTCTTTACCATTGTCTCAATTGCATTTAAAAATCCATAGAAAGAAAGCTGTTGAAGTAAACCGATTGTCAAATCATCTGTACGAGACAACTCAAATTTATCATTTTGCATCAAAAAATATTCTCGAAAGTAGAAAGAATTTTTGATCGATCTAATAATTTTTTTTTAATAGGTGTTTTAATTTTTAACTACATTTTACCTGATATTTCCTTTGATTGATTTATATTTTTGTGAACATTAAATTCAAATTTTTTTATTTAATAATTTTAATTTTTATGGTGAAATTCCTTTTTGTTTTTAAAAATCCAGAACTTATTGAACCTGAAAAAATACGATAAGTATTCAATGTAATCGATTGATCTTTTGTGGTTCTTAGCATAAAAATTCATCTAAAAGTTGCCATTGTTGTATTTAACTAAATCTAAATATATATAAGCAATTTAGTAAATAATTAGAAAATATAAAAACAAATAAATATAAATGCTACAATGCATTCATTCATTGCTTTTGATGGTGTTGAATTCAGAATTGTTGAAAATGATACAAATCAGAATAATAATTTTCAAATGCAGAAATGCTAAGTACAAGTCGGAAGAAATATGGATTTCTGATTTGTAGGTATGCTAAAAGGTAGAATTCATATATTACTTTGATTAAACTTTAAATATTATTAATAAATACTTAAAAATATTACTTTAAGATTGAAAATTAACTATACTTTCGGTATTGAGCTTTAGATACAATTCAGAAATAAATCGAATACTTTTCAATTCTGAAGAAGCAAAATTTGAATTGGGTGAAAAAATTGATTACCGAGATAACGGGTGATGCATAAGTAAATGGACAAAAGTTAAGTTAACTTGCCCGATCATCCAAATGATCAGGGGATCATATATATATTTATTTATAAACTACTAAAATTTAGCTATAATATTGCAAAAAAAAAATTTTTAAATGGCACTTTCTGTGTCT
>PJRA01000263.1:6096886-6109566 GCA_016987375.1 Brachionus koreanus | reverse complement strand
AAATCACAATTCTAATGAAAAATAAATTCTTTACATCAGAAAAAGAAAACAGAACTAAATATCATTTTTATTTTTTGAGATATTCGCTTTTAATTTTTGTCCATTTACTTATGCATCACCCGTTATCATCAATGAATTTTTGCGAATATAAAATATAAAATTATTTAATATTTCAGTAAATTACAATTAATTTTTTGAGTCAATAAATTATTTTTTATTCATTTTTTTGATTAAAAATAAATTCTTAAAAATTATTCATTTTATTTTTATTTATTTTAATTTTAAAATTCAGTTTTAATGTGTAACTCTCAAATATATTTCTAAAATATAAAATTAACGTTTCGTTACTCGCAATATTAAAGGCTCCTCACATATCTTATTTAACTTAATTGTTACTTTGTAGCTCATTTAATTTTATCGCACTGTAAAGAACTCACGATTTTACCAAGTTTATTTAGATAGTACTTTTCTTAGTTCAGATTAGAAAATTTAAATTATAATGAATTGAATGAAGATTAAGATGATAGTCCGAGATTTTTTTCGTCTAAGTTGTTATTAATTATCAAAACGAAATTTTATCGTGTATTTTATCTTTTTTCTAAGATTTGTTCATTCTTTTAAAAAAAATATATAATAAGCGTGGGATATTTATTCCTGTTCATGTTTAATTTTTAGCTAAGATTTTCATACATTTGATTTTTAAATAGTAAGATTTATCAATTTTTTTTCTTATATTAGAAACAAGAAAATACATGTTTTACATGGCAAACGGTGGTAAATTTTCTTTTAAACGAGTCACATTTTTTCGAGAAAAGCAACACAAATAAAGGAAAATTTTTGACTCAAATTCTAGCAAGCTTCTTCTATTAGTGGTTACTTGTATTTGATCAAATACGGTAGTATTTGAATATAAATAAATAGATCTATCAAACTAGTTTCGGAATGCTATTTAGTTCGAAAAAAACATTTGGGCCTTTGATTGTTTAACAAGGTTTAAAATCTGATGCTTATCTCTTATTTTTTTTATTTAATTTAATTAAACCTTATTTAATTATTAAATAAATAATAAAATGGATTAATTAACAAAGTGTGCATACAAAATCGTTTTGTGAGTGTTTTTTCAGCTTCAAATATTCTCAAACACTTGCTTAAACTCGATGTACACAAAGCAATTGGAGTTGACGACATGCACTTTAGTATATTAAAGAGTTTTGTTGATACTTTAGCAGTTTGTCTCCCGGGATTTTTCATGACTTCCTACATGCTTTAAATTTTTTTAGTCATTTTTTTTATTTGATTCTTAAATTTACATTTAAATTATGGAAAAATAATATCAAGAGTTATATGTTGAAAAGCGCATAAAGCATTTTTTGTCTCTATTAAATTCAATAAGTATTGTTAAATTGGTTATTTTTAAAATAAAATTTCAAATTTAAATGAAAAATGATAAAAAATTGGCAATTTAAAACAATCAATAAAATCATGAAAAAAGTATTCATTTTTTTAGTTATTTATTTTTTTTTAAAAATATTGTTTAAAAATTTACAATTACGATTGAAGAAGGATAATATTGCTTTCATCGAGGATTCATTTTGTTCAAAAAATATTTCTCTAATTTATTCACAAACTAAATAGAATATTGATATTTGATAGTAACTTCTAATTACAATATAATTTCCCAAACACACCTGAACAAAAAAAATGGAAAACAAATCAATAATTTCAGCTTAACTTAATTTATTTTCCTCTCTTAAAGAATCTTTATCATCTAATCTAAAATCCTCATCGTTTTCTTCATCATATTCATCCTGATCAATAACTGAATTTAAACCGATTTTACATGTACCATCATCATTTTGATCTTCATCATCGGACTCCTCTTCTTCATCATCATCTTCATCCGTTTCATCCTCGGTACTAAATTCATCTTCGGTATCAAAGTCATCTTCGTCCAATTCCTCTTTGAAATCTGTGTTGAGCAAGTTTCTTAACTTTTTGAGTTTTTTTCTCATTGATTTTATAGATACTTCAGCACCGTGAAATACATATATGCTAGGTTTCAAGTATATAAAGGAATTTTCTTTAAGATAATCTTTGTTTATAACTTTGCTGCTGTAATTTGAATCAATCGACTCATTCAAATTTGTTTCCGATTCATTCGGATTTTGAAAAATAAATCTATCCGCTTCTAGGTCTTCTATTTGATTTAAAAATATCTTTTCCTTACAGTTGACAGACCAGTCGTGCTCTTGACCATATTTTTGGTTCAAACGCATTAGAATCTCATTTGTGATCACATCACAATCTCCTAGTAATTCCACATCGAAATTCATATGTCTAAGCGATTCTCGATTAATCAGTATCTGCGGAATTTCTTTTGGAAGCAAATGTGGTATGTTAGCAACTGGCTTCACTTTCAATGATGAGCCTATTACGATCAATAAGTCACATTTGTTTTTGTCATCATTTATTGAATTATGATATTCTTCTGGAAGGCCCTCACCAAAAAATACAATATCTGGTTTAAGTATACCACTTGACGGAGTTTCTTCATTTGGCAGACACTTATCACAGTAAGGTATTTCTTGTTGATATATTTTGTCCTTTATATATTCAGAATTTACTTTATATTTACAAACAGTACATGTAGCAGTTGCGAATGAACCATGACATTGAATTACGTTTTTAATTTCAGCAGCTAGCTCTAGAGTATCGATATTTTGGGTATAATTACGAAGCAGTCTGCCACTTTGTTCCAAATTTTTAATGAACATGTGCGACAGTGAAGGCTTAAACTGTCCTGGATATATTTCTTTGGCAAATTTGAAAAAAGGTCTCGGATCATGTTCAAAGTAAAATATGTCAAACATAGACTGTGGATCAGGTAAGTCTGGAAAATCGATTCTCAAACGAGCATAAACACCATCACGACTTCTAAAATCTGGTATTCCACATGATACTGAACAACCTGCTCCGGTGAGAACAATTATGTTTTTGCTTTTGTAAATCAAATCAACACAATCTTCAATTGTGTTCACACTTGGTAATTTTTCTCTTGGTGTCAAAAAAAGAGAAGATATTGCTGATGCATGATTTAATGCTATTGAACTTGATGGTAGCTCCAAATTTTCAAGATCGATTTGTTTAGGATCTGAAGTGCTTTGTGACGACATTATCTTGTAAACTAAGCGGCAAATATCAAAATCATCTAGATTCGAAGGTATTTTTGTGACATCTAAGCTTGGAACTAAATGAAATAGAAGCTGTCTTGGATTCTGAATGTCATTGTTTTTTAATGGCCTATTGTGCTGAGCATGAACATTTTTGAATAGGCTGGTAATATTGTTCGAGCAGTCAGAGGAAGATGCAAATGATGAAGATTCAGCTAAAGAAGGTGGCTCGTTTTCCAGAGAGCAAGAAGAAACCCCCGAACTTGTCGGTTGGTTTGTATCCTCGTCTAAACGAGATTTCTTGGCAGGAGAACAATTGTTGTCTAAAAAAATAAAGACAATTTTTATGACGACACACTATTCTTTGAAATTACCCAAAGCGCTCGAGTCACTTGACTTTGATTTTAAAATTTTAAGTTTTAAATTTGATTCTGGACTTTTGGCTATAATAGTTTCTTGATCATTTTCAGACACAGACGACGAAGCTTCTAATGAAATAGACACTGCGCAATTGTCTAAATTCATCTAAATTTTGTTTAAATTGTTATTGAAATGAAGAAAATTATAAAAAGAAAAATTAAACGTCCTTTGAACTTTATGTGCATGCAGATCTAATTCCCTTAAAATTCTGATGTGCTAAATTATTGCAAAATAAAAACCAAAAAGGCTTTTATTAATTATTCTAAAAATGGAAAAAAGTGAATCTATTTGTGAAAGCTTGAGTAAAAAAGAAATATAATTCTGCTTAAACAACGTATATATATATATATATATATATATTTATATACAGTTTATTATATTATCATGTAAATAAATTAAAATTTATTATATATTTAAAATCGATTTTTGTTTCCAGAAAAATGTAAAGATACATTTGATATTTTTTCACAAATTTTATTTTATTTCCACATACCAAAACTTCCACTACACCTGAATTCCCTCTGAAAATTTTAAGTGAATACTTTCTTAACAAAGAATAAATATTTTAAAATAGTTAATTTTCTTTAATAAATTTTGTCTTATTGAGAAATTAAGTACAATTCAAATTAAAAATATCAAAAATCTTGTCGATTCTATTAAATAAATTGAAAAATATTTTAACTAAATAATACAATATGCATAAGGGTGAATCAAAAAAATTTTTGGCTTCTTTTTAATAACATGTTCTTTCTCTGAAGACTCGTAAAACCAATTTTTTAAACTAATACTTTATAAAGATGCTAAATAATCAAACCTAAAAAAAATATTAAACTTTTTAAAAAACGAAAAAATCTATGATTGAACATAACATTTTTATTTATGAAAAATTTTCAGTCTAAAATGTAAGAAAATGTATTCAAAGAATTATTCAACTCTATTCATTATTTGAGAAAATTATTCAAAGAGTACAAAACATATAAAGACAAAATATCTTGAAAAATATTTATTTACAAAATTTATCCTACACAGTCTCGATCGACTGTGAACTTCTTTTTAGAAAATCTATAATTTTGCTTGAAAAAAAAACATCTTAATAAATTTCTATTTAAAATTTCAATTTGATAATAATTTTTAGCAAATTTATTATTTCAATGAATTTTTCTTTTTGAATTTCAATAAAATTTTTATAAATAACCAAAAGCTAGTTAGAAAAATTTATTTAAAATAATATTTAAAATTATTAAAATCTTAATTAGAATTAAATGATTCCGAAACAATTTTTCCTTCCAGAATAATATTCCAGACTTCGGTTGTATTTGCACGAGTAGTAAGCATTATTTTTGCTTGAACTGTTTGTTTAGGCTAAAATAAATTTTAAATGAGAAATTTTGCTAAACAAGCAATTCTATAAGCATACATCTATTCCTTGCGGCGGCTTCCAAGTGACTTTTACTTGTCTTTCTCCTCCGGCTTCCACAGCACTTTTTGTTAAATCAATATTGAAACCTTTAGCAGCTATTTCTTTCAAATTATCAAAAGTAAAATCTCCACTCTTGTTAAAAAATTATTGTTTTTTTTTTAAATTTAAAAAAAAACAAACATTTACCTTTTTTCCATCTTTTTTATCACTTGGAACATTAGATTTCAAACAACCGATGTGAATAACTTTTTCAGCTATTGAATACTCACCAATTGTCTTACTAGAAGAAATTGAGAACAAAGTTACCAAAACAGATGTTGGCACGACAAGTTCTTCTGTAGTTTTGTTTGCATTTTTATCGCCTTTGCCACTTTTTTCATCCTTTGTCTCTTCTAAATTTTCATCCGAATCCAAATCAGTCAAAATCATTGATTCTGTATTTGAGTTTGCTGTCAAATATTCTACTCCTCTAATGTACATGTTTTTTTTTCTTGATTTACCAAAAAGCTGAATAGATCGTGAATTTTTCTCATTTGCAATCAAGGAAATTCTAAGTGTATCGGCATACAAATCTGATGTATGATCTGGATAAAATGAAATTTTAAGATCCATTTTGCTTTCACTAGCAATTGAGCCTTGGACTGGAAATACATCAAAGCAACTAAGACCAAGTTGATTATTAGGACCTTATATATTTTCAAATTTAAAATTTTTTTTTAATTGATAGATTATTACCTATTATAGATTTGTAACTTAAGTTGTTTACATTTTGAAATCGTTTGAACTCTGATTCTCGCTTTGAGGATTCGTTTCTGCTTTCTAAATAGGCTCTGTATTCAATTGGTACATTTGAATTGTTTCTCATCTAAAATATTACTCTTATACTTTGAAAAAAATATATAAGATAAAATTTTACCTCTATTGTTTTTTCGATTTTTTCATTCGCTAAACAATAGCCAAAATCAATTGAATTTCCTTCAAAAGAAAGACTAAAAGATGGTTCAACGCCAACAGCGTTAAAAACAAAGTTCAAATTTGATTTCGAGGTTTTAATCTCAAAATTTTCATGAAACTAAAAATTAATTATTTAATTCAAAAATGCTTTTTTGATTATTTAAGTCAAAATCTTACCACACTGCTTTTGGTTGGAATAAAAGCGATGATTATATTTAATATTGATCCAGGTTCAATTGGTCTTAGTGAATTTAGTAATAAAAATGGACCTCCAGTATCAACAAGACTGCTCTTAGGCTAAATTTGAGAGAATAAAGTCTAAAATTAAAAATTATTTGATTCTTGTAATTTTCATGCCGATTGTACATTTGAAACTAAAATTTGAATTTTTATTTTAAGTAAACTGAGTCTCTCAATTCGTCTAAATCTAATTTCTTTACAACAGAAAGTGTGATTTTTTAAATGATCAAAGTCAGACAGGAGCTTAAAAATTCTAAGTTTTTTAAAACAAGTCAAATTTATCAATATCAAATTACTTTCATATAAAAAACAACTTTTTTTACTGTAAAATAATCAGTATGAAAATAATAAAAAACTAACAATTATCAAGAAAAAATTTATTATTAATTTATAATTGTCAACAAAATTGACATTAAGAAAAGACTTGCTAAAGCAAAGATTACCTTTGCTAGACTCCGACCAGCATGGAAATCAACTAGCTATAGCAAGGAAACAAAACTGAAACTGTACAACTCTGTAGTAAAAGCAACACTGATGTACGGAAGTGAATGATGGAGAATATGTGAATCTGACAAAAGAAGCCTAAATACCTTCCATACTGGAAGCCTGCAGAGCAGAGCCATTAAGTCAATGCATTAAAAACAAAAGATTGTGATGGCTTTGACATATACTTAGAATGAAAGAAAAAAGAATACCAAAAAAGACCCTTCAATGGATACCACATGGGCGACGTAAGGTAGGAAGACCAGCAGTAACATGGAGGTCAACAATCATGAAAGAGCTCATCGAAATAGGAATGACATGGGGAGAAGTAAGGGTGAAGGAGAAAGATCTACTTGAGTGGAAATTAAATGATCCTATGCTTCATGAGGAGCGAATAAGAAAAAAAATGAAAAACATTAAAACTAACTTATATTCTAAACCGAATCTAATTAGTATAATTTAAATGATTCTTTTTGCCCTCAAATTTACTTATACTTTTTTAGTGTTGGGTACCGTCAAAAAATGGTGTTGGCAGTTTTGATGGCCGTGTACAAAAATAAAATTAAAAAAATTTCAAATATGAAAATTTAATAGATAAAAAATTGAGTATAAGTGAGTATTCAACCCGGTCATCAAGACGGTCAACATCAAGTTTTTGCGGTCTAGTGGTCGTCACTGACGCTACCCAACGCTACTTTTTTTTAGAACTATATTTATTACATGTCAAGGAGGTGAATTAAGGTGAATTTATCTCGTTAGCTTATTAACTGGATGAGATAGAAAAAAAAAACAAAATAAAAAGAGCAATTAAATTAATTAATTAGATTTTAATTGTTAATAAATTTTACTTATAAGGAAAAAAAAGCATAAATTTTAAAAAAAGAATTTGAATAATCAGAATGAGGTGAGAATTAGACTATCTCTTAATTCAAGAATTTGACAACCAAATAGACCTTAAGAAATTCGTTTCCTCCTTATATGACTCAGCCTTCGATCATTCGAATCAAAATAATTTTACTTTGAAGCTTGCAAACTAAAAGGGTTTAGTTTTACTCATCTGATGAAGTTAAAAAATAATTATATTTTTATCTTTATTTAATTTTTTATTATATTTTCTTTAATAAAATTGTAATTTTGCTATTTTATTTTTAAATTTTTTTTTATTTGATTTAGCATACGCTCCTTCAGATAAAAAAAAGTAAAAATTAAAACATTTTGAAAATATGTTAAATTTGAAATAAGTTTTGTTCTTTTGATAAATGAGAAATATTTATTGAGATGAGAAACAAAAATAACAATTAAATAATTGTTCTATTACTTAATTAAATTTTTTTCCTTCTTCTACATATTTATAATTTTGTACTCAATCTTTACGTAACAATTGGGTTTAAACGAAGGCGTAAGCCTTTCCGACAAACCTGGGGGTTATGGGAATGACCATTGAGTGATGAATATTCAAGGCTCAGTAATTAGTCCTCTCTTAATTAATTTTTATTCTAATAACATCACTAAAAGAAACGAAACAAATAATGAAATACACCCTGCTTTTTACAAATAACTTAGTCACACATTTTTCATTTTTCATTACAACAAAAAAAGTAGCTTAGAAAATAATGTAAAAAAATACCTCAACGAAATAGAAAAATGAGACATTTAGTGAAAATTGAAGATAAAAGTACAAAAATTCGTACAAAAAGGTTTTAAATCAAAATACACTAAAAAACGAATGTAGATCTTTAGTCGGATCAATTGAAGACTATTCTTATCATTTCATTTCCAGAAATCAATATGCACAAGACTTTAAGAAATTTAGATTTAAGTATTTAGATCTATACTTGAATTAAGATATGATACTTCCTCTAACATTATGCAAAACGAGGTCTTCAATAATCTTAAACTACTAACAGTCCTGGATCGATTTTTCGATTTGAGTGAGAGATATTTCAGAGCAGGCCTGAGTCATTTAGTTTCAATGATTTTTTATAGACATGAAAAATGCAAGCACCAGAGAAAAAAAATTACTTCAATTGTAGATCTAGAAATATTCTTGATTGCAATCTTACGAATACATTTTTGACCGATTGTTACTTTTCCGAAATCAATAATCTTATTTATTTCATTTGAAACTACTATCATTTCAGGTTTTATGGACGGGCATATAACATCAAGATAAATAGTATTATGAATACTATAAGATGGCTTTACTTCGGATTCTTGATGTTCTTTGACTGTCGATATGTAACATGGTATTTGAAAATAGTACAGGCCTCCTGGGTAGCTATTAAGAGCACTGGTAAGTCCATTTTGAAATTCAACAGAATCAGTTTCAATTTGTTCAGGTTCTGGTGTTTTAGGATTCAAGTCAACTTGTTTATGAACAGACAAAGATGATTCTGGCTTCGATCTTAAATTACTTCTTTTTTTTGGTTTCTGAATTTCAGTCATTTCGGAATACTTAAATTCAAAAAATTAATATCTAAAATGACATCAGTTTAGAATCATTTAAATTTTAACTTTTCCTTTAAGTTTGAAATATTTATCATTAAAATAAATCATTCAATAATTAAGTTAAAACTTAAATTAAATTTTTTTTCATTTCAAAAAAAAAAATATTCAAAATTACATCAGAGCTATGGACGGAAAGATTTTGTTCAGATGCAGTTATTTGCCTTGCTTTTTCCATAAGTTTGTTTTTGATCAATTTAGCAGCAGATTTTTTTATATCAATTTCATTTAATTTAGCCGTGAACTGAATAGTGACTTTGCACTTTTTTCCAGGTTCTACGCAACCAACTTGAGGCCATAGCTTAAAGGGACAATCTGCTGGCACATCAAATTCAAAATAAGTCGGTCCAACACGAGCAATATCGCCATTTCCTATTCTTGGCACCGGATGTCTATGCTGATCATAATCCAAATGGTCATTAGAAACGTAAATTGTTTTGAAACTTGTACTATTTAATGCGGTTGCCTTAAAATTTATTCTTTGAGCTGATAGCTTGAGTGGTGGATGAACAGCAACACCTTTGCAATTGATTACAAAATCACGATTAACCAATGATTTGCATGATACTGAAAACTTGTAATCCTTAGCCGATTTAGGACTAAAATTTATATCCAACTGTATAGTCTCATTTGGCAGTAATGTGCCAAAACCATCATTTGGTTGAACTTTTACGAACTTAAAAATTTCAAATTCGATAAGAATTTTACACTACAATGCTTAGTGTTGGGAACCGTACAAGCGGTCCCTGATGCAGCCAAAATTTTGAACAGTGAAGTTGCCCGGCCAAATGTTAGAAAGACGGCCAATTTAGGGGTCATAAATGAGTTGACCAAAATTTCTCAAATAGCTTCAATTTTTTTTTTCTAGAAATCGAAAAAAAAGTAAAAGTTAAAGATCATACACGTTTAATCTTTATTAAATTCCTGAAATTAGCCTAAAATTTGTTAAAATTTTAGAGAAAATCTTTAACTTTCACTAATTTGTCGATTTCTAACAATTGGCAATACAATTGGCCGTCCGTCAATCATGTGGCCAGGCTTGGCCGCCACCCAACACTAACAATGCTAGAAATAACATTACATCAGGTAAGTTTACAAATCCAAATGGTTGACAAAGTATTGAATGATTAGTTAAATTGACAGTTGCCTTAACTGTTTCGTAGATAGAACAGTGGCCGAAATCAATCTCTTTGACATCAAATTCAAGATCACTAGTAGTAACGATGGCATTTAAAGTATAATTGACAGTTTTGTTCTTAAAATATTTAAAATTAATTTCTACTAAACAGATAATTTTAAAATTTATTTCCAACCTGATCGGCAACTTTAATAAATAGAGGAACTTCCAAAATTCCAGTCATTGGATCATAGTACTCAGAAGCATCATGTGGCAGACTCTTTCTAGCGGTGAATTTTATCTGGGCTGCAAATTCCGATTTCGCCTGAATAAAAGCTGTTTTGGGTAGTATTTCTAGATGATTTTTCAGCTCGAAGGGAATTTCAAATGTAATTCTTAGAGCTGCACTAGCTCTATTATGAACACGGATCACATCCTGATATAATCTATCAAACATACAAATTTTCAAATCTACATTCACATTTTCAATCCAAATAGGGACATCAATAGCTGTTGCTTTTGTTGTTATTTCAATCTAGAAAAACAAATAAAAATAAATTTTAAAAAAAAATAATTTCCCCAATTTATTTTTTACTTGTTTTGAATTTTCATCATTAAATAATAGTACAAAATCTTCTTGGAATTTTCCTGGAAAACTAGGCAAGAATATAAAATCAAGATCTACTGTCGAAAATGGGCCAATTAATCCACTTTTTACCTTACAAAAGTAAATAAGCATTTTTTATTAAAAAAAAAAATCTAAAAAAAATTACTGATCCCATCTTAATTCCATCAGAAACTTCATCTAATCGCGATTCCAATTCGCTTGTTTGTAAGCCCTGCATTATTTTTTTCGATTCTCGCTTTGTTATTAACTTAAAATTAGTTCCCAAAGCACCTTTGTTTATCAATTGTATCTTTTTAGTCAATTCTTCTCCGATTACAATTGTTCCAAACGATATCGAATTTGAACTCAAACTTAACTAAAAAAAATTTATATCTTTATTTAAAAATAAAAATTAAAGCTTACATCGCATTTTTTTATCGTACACGAAATCGGAACAGAAAATGGACCATTAGTTGCAAGAAATTTAATTTCGCCCTCTAAATTTTTGTTTATCTTAAGTAGAGATTATTCTAGCAATTTGTCAATCAATCAAATAGTTTTACTAACCTTTGGAGAAAAAGTAACGTTAAATTCACACGTCAATCCAGCTGAGAGTTGACCCGGGGGCTTAAAGCTTTTTTTTTTAAATATTTAATTTTCAAAATAATCATCAAGTAGAAAAAATTATTTACTCAATATTTATGAAATCCTTTAAATTATCACTGATATCAATTAATTTACACGTATTAATTGAATAAGAAATATTTGTCAGAATAACTTTAATGTTGTATATGTTGTCAATATCAAAATCCTAAATTTTTAAGCAATTTATTTATTGTGTTTTTTGATGTTTGACTAAAAAAAAATATTTGCAAAATTACTTTGAAATGAACAATTTTAGGCTGACTTTTAAAAGAAATTCCAGAGAATTTTCTTCCAGCCACAACTTGATCTTTAACTGCGCTTTTTTTCAACTTATCAAGCGATTTAAGATAAAGCTCTTTTTCGGTTTTTGTTTTATAGCATGGAGGAAAGTTTCGATTTATTTTGTATAAATCACCAGAATCATATTTTCTGAATTCTGTATTCCACAAACCTTCATATTCTGGCTTCATCAAAACTTCATCATGATTATCTAGTATTTTTTTTGTTTAATATAAAA
Organism: Brachionus koreanus; assembly: GCA_016987375.1. Taxonomy (NCBI): domain Eukaryota; kingdom Metazoa; phylum Rotifera; class Eurotatoria; order Ploima; family Brachionidae; genus Brachionus; species Brachionus koreanus. Next base: position 6,097,488 of record PJRA01000263.1, on the reverse strand, counting down.
AAGTTCTATTTTTTAAAAAAAAAATAATATTTTTAAGAAATGTCATTTTATGACAAAATCCACAACAATAACATGTTCTTTTATAAAGAAAAATGGTTAAAATTTTTTCTTTAACACTTGAAGCACCAAGCATTTTTTCATGTTTTTTTAATTAAAAAATATTATATAAAAAACTATAATAATTTTAGAAAGCATAAATTAATAAGATAATTTTTCTCAAAGATTTAAAAAAAAATTCTCACGTTTATTTTAAAACAAAAATCATTATAACTGATTAAATTTGACGGAAGTTAATAGACTCAAAGTTTACATGTCTAACTACAAGTTATGATTTGGAACACTTTATTAAAAAAATAAAGTAGCAAATATTATTTCAAAATTTTTTTTTCATAGAATAAAAAATAATAAAAAAAGTGTACACGTTGTTAATGACATAAACGATACTGAAGACGATATTGATGAACCTATGCTGAAAAACCGAATGTTTGTTTAGCGCCAAAATATTAATCATCAATTTAAGATATTATCCTTGTTCAACTGCTATTTTCAACAATATCATATTTGGTTACCCTTAGAAGAACTGTGTATTGCATGGGACACTA